>JAVKPL010005866.1:0-24887 GCA_032173675.1 Gastrolobium villosum | reverse complement strand
ACGCAATAAGATGAATCACTGCGCATAATTAAAGATAAAGTTTACAATATTTTAGTAAAATAGATGAGATGGATCTCAAAATCAATTTCTATATTTGCATGACAATACATGTGAAATAAAAAAAATACAAAAAAAAATATCTTTAGCTTCACGTATGAGAATGTTTGCAAGCACACAACCTATTCTTCCTACACCATATAGCGGTTGAAAGTTTTGGAGCAATGTGCCATTGAATAAGTGAATAGTAAATATTAAAAGGCTCCACGCATGGCTGCAGACAGAGCAGTGTGCAACCAGACACAAGTACCTATATCATGGGCTGTAAAACCTTAATTTAAATTTGGGCCTTAGGCCTCTTGTAACTTGTAATGATGACTGATGAGATGGGTCGGGTCAACGAACTATTTGGGCCTCTTACTAGTTGATGAAGGTGGGTTTTGGGTTGAGTTATGGTTTTTCTTTTTCTTCTTTACCTTCCCAGAGCCACGTACTGACACATAAACACAACCCCTTTCCCCTTCTTCCCTCAGTACCGCCCCGCCTCCGCCAGTGCCCGCCGGCGACTCCTTCCTTCCCGGCGACGCAGAGAACGAGTAGGCGACCCCTTCCTTTTCATCGTCACAACACAGTACGTGCTTCTCATTTCTATACCCATCCTTTTCTTTCCCATTTTCTCTGTCACTGTTTTGTCTCACTTTTTTTACCTCTCTATTCCGCTAAAAAGACCCATTTTAAAGAGTGTTGGAGTGAGTTACCCAAGATTCCTTCTCCTTTTCCATGGGTTTGTTTTTGTGTGACCCAATGTGGGGACACAGAAACAACTAATAAAAGCATGCAATTTCGTGTTTTCGTAACAGCTTTTTCAAGCCCATGGAAATAGATTTCATTCTCTTATTCATTTATTTATTTGTTTCTATGGAACCCGGGGAACAGAGTCCAGATTCACTAATTTTAATTACTCATGCACTAACGTGCAAAAGTCTATTTACGATTATGACTACATTTTAACATGGATAATAGGTGCTCACACAACTTGGCGTTGGTTCCAGAAGATAAAAGTAGGAGTTGAAGTCCTTGGTAGGTTGAGTCTTTGCCAACACTATTCACATACGAGCTAAGACTTGGTTGTTGTTGTTGCTTTTATCTATGACTACAAGAACTTCTAGATTGTTTTATGGGTTAATGCTAGGTCTATGTGTGTAATGAGACCTTGCATGATATTGGCTTATAAGTTAAGCTTTTAGATGTTTATATGAACTTTTCACTTGCATTGTCACGAGACGTGGAGCACACATTTTGTGGCTTCCATGTTAACAATTATACCAGACTTTGTCATTTAACTTACATGAAGAAAAGAATAACATACAATTATTTTTAGATTATGATCATGTGGAATGATATCTTATTTCTGATCTCTGATCATGTAACTTTTATGCCATGTCAACTAGCAGACAATTATGATCATGTAGAATGAGATCTTATTTCTGATTTTTCATATTTCTTGCCCTCATAATCTATAATTATTTTGAGATTCTGCAATCAAAGTGATTATTGGTTTTGAAATATATGGTGGCTAAGACATATCGTCCTTTAGTATACATTAAGATATATTGTTTGTGACTCATACTGCTATGACCGAGGATAATTTACATTTCTTTTGTTTTGGTTGCGATTGATTGTTTTGCAGTTGATTTGTTTGGTTCGTAATTTAAAGTGGAAAATTTGGACATTTGGGTTGATATTGATATGGAAAATTTAGACATTGATATGGAAAATTTGGACATTGAGACTGAGGAAGAATCACAATCAGCTAAACTTTCTAAGAAAAAGGTTAAATCAACAACATCGGATGGTTGGATGTTGAAGTCTCAACAAATAGATCAAAGGGTAGTTCGTGAGATGGGTGTTGCTTTAATCATTGAGCGGGATTTGCCCTTTAACTTCTTTGAGTTGGAGGGGATTAGGAGATGGGTAAATTATTTGAATCCTAATGCTATTCTTATTTCTACAAATATGGTTGAGGCTGATGTTCTAAATATTTACAAGAAAGAGAAGCAGAAGCTTAAACAAATAATGGCTAGCATTCCTACTAGAATATGCTTAACTTTTGATTTTTGGACATCTTGGCCTAAACCTGGTTATATATGTTTGACTGCTCATTTTGTTGACACAAATTGGAAGTTAAATAGCAAAATTCTCAATTTTTGCATACCTCCTCTTGATCCTGATTTTGAGTTGTCTCAAATGTTACTTGATATTCTGAAGGATTGGGAAATAGAGAAGAAGATTCTTTCTATTACCTTGGATGATTCATCTCCCGAAGACAATATGCCAGAAACTTTAAAAAACCAACTTGCTTCAGAAAATTGGTTGTTATGTGATGGAGAGTTTTTTCATGTGCATTGTTTTGCACACATTCTGGATTTGATTGTTCAAGAAGGGCTGGAAGTAGCCGGTGATATTGTTCATAAAATCAGAGATAGTGTCCATTATTTGAGGAATTCAGAGAGTAGTTTGATAAAATTTAAAGAATGCATTGCACAAATTGGTGGTGTTGAAACTTCAACAATTGGCTTGCGTATAGATATTCCTACTAGGTGGAATACTACTTATTTGATGCTTGAAAGTGCTCTCAAATACCAAGATGTATTTGCAAGTCTCCAATTGATTGATAAAAATTATGAATATTGTCCTTCGTTAGTAGAGTGGAAAAGAGGTGAAAATTTTTGTAAATTATTGCAACCATTTTATTATATTACCAACTTGATTTGTGGCACATCCTATCCTACTTCCCATTGGTATTTTTTGCTGGTTTGGAAAATTCAATGTGTTTTAAATGATACTATAAGTGATGAAGATGAAGTTATAAAAAGCATGGCTGAAAGGATGGTGGTAAAGTTTAAAAAATATTGGGATGAGTATAGTGTTATGCTTGCACTTGGAGCTGTTCTTGATCCACGGATGAAGCTTTCTTCATTGGCTTATTGCTTCTCAAAAGTTAATCGAGCTGCTTCTGACCAAAAGCTTGAACATATAAGGAGAAAGTTGTACATGCTGTTTGAGAAGTATGCAAGTAACAATTCTTCCAATTCCAATGTTCAAAGTGATGTTCCAACTCAATCTTCAAGCATACAAAAGGAATTCAAGGAAATAAGTGAAGGGATATTTCGGGTAATTTTATGCATATTTTGAATTGATATTATATTTGCTTTATATTGAATATTTTTTTAAACTTTATATGGCTTTTCTTTTCATATGCTTTACTTGTCAAATATGATAGGAACTAAAAATGCATCATCAACAGCTTGCAACTAAAAGCGGAAGGTCTCAACTTGATGCTTATTTGGATGAACCAAATTAGGATTTTGATTATCATGAAAATTTGGATGTATTGCAATGGTGGAAGGATAATGATTATCGCTTTCCAGATCTATCATTGATGGCTCGAGACTTGTTAAGCATTCCCATTATCAGAGTGGGATCCGAATCTGCATTTAGCATTGGTGCACGTGTCTTTAACAAATATAAAAGTCGTCAAATGCCAAAAAATATCCAAGCTTCTATTTGTGCTCGCAACTGGCTGCATGGTTTTGTTAACCCAGGTAATTTGTTTAATTTCAATGCAATTATAGTATTATTTTGAATAATAATAATTTGTCAATTTATTTTTTTTATTTTTTGTATTGTGATTTGTAGATGAAGATGATGAAGAGGATGATATTTTAAGTGTGGAATATTATTCAAAGGAAGCATCCAATATCCTCGATGAGGAGGAGGATTGACTTATTTGTTTATAAATTTCGTTTTTTCTGATGGACTTAGTGTTGTTTGTTTTGTAACTATGGTTGTAATTCCATGACTAATTTCCATGTATTATGTTATTTTGATATTTTGACTTAAATATATGGGAGAAATATTTTGTTTTATTTTTTTAATTTTTTGTAACATTTTCTGTAAAGTGAGGCAATACGTCCTGTCTCATTTTTGTAACTTCAGAGGCGGTCAACCTCTAATATCCCTAATCTGGCAGCTATATGTGATGGTAGGGTCATCCATTGCTGTCTATGACAAGACCATGCACAAGCTAAGTTTTGAGATGTATTACTTTGATGTTTTTTATAAAGAAGAATCTACAAAGGCAAGAATGGGTTACATTCCGAGTGGGTAAGAAGTTTGTATTTACTTATAATATAGCTAAGCGTTATTTAGAATGCAGCCCCTAAGAGATTAGGCATTGCCAAGGACATTCGTCATCTTCAAGTATTGAATCAATAGTACAATTGCCCATGTTTATGCATTCAAAAGATGATAGGCAACTTTGTCACATTGGTCCAGGCAATATTTAGATGGTTTAACTTGTGAAACAAATTGAGAATAGCATTTCCTTCATCTGATATTTTACAACCTCGGTTAGAGATGATAATGCAGCCTATTTAGTTCCTGAGAGGGGGTGAATGTAAAAGGAGATAGTTAAAGGAAATAAAAATTATTTCTAAGCTGTCAACACACTCATAAAGCAAAATCTAGAGGACACCAGAGATTGGATGTGAACTGGATGCTTACCTGTACACAACAGTAATGAAATTTTTGAACTGCCTGAGTACTCATAATACTGTCTAACAACTTAGAATAAGTAGGCAACTGATCCCATTTAAATACGAAACAATAACAAATCAAGAAAGAAATAAAGCATAAAATAATGCTGTTCTCATGAAATTACTTTGAGTTCAGATGCAGAACATGGCAAATGATGTACATAAATCTCGAAGTACTTTACATTAAATCAATGGTGAACACACCATTACTTAGTTCATTTTAGAGACAAACTTACTTTAGAAAAGTCTTAATCAATCTAATAAAAGATGTCTGTAATAAACTTAATGACACATCTATAATGAGAAAATTACCCAAGTAAAGAACAGACAATATTTTAAGACAGATAAGAAGTTTGAACAAGTCATACTTGTTTCTGCAATGTGTAACTTTTCCAAATTTGATACCGAAAGAATATGCTTGATTCCATGAACATTAATCCTGAGCGTTCAATCCCAGAGCCAATTATGTCGTGTGGGAAAGTCACCTTGTAGACAAGTAATGCCTGTTGTACTTATCACACGTCTTCTTAGCAAAACTTCTCTCCTTGGCCATAGTAACGTTAGGGACAAAAAAAGATTCCCCTGATAATATGAAACAATGACAGGGAAGATAGAATAGCCTCGTGGTTCTGTGAGACCTTATTAATCAAACCAGTAATAGCCCCACATAGCTGAATAGCTCAACATCTAAGCATCAAAAATTGAAAAATATCATCAACTAACGATTATATTTGAAAAAATTTATAACTCTTATTACTGAACTAATCTCATCGTTAATTTCCACTGATCTAATGGTTATAATTTATTGAGTCACACTTTTTAATTAATTATTAATTTTCAATAAAATTATAATCGTTAGAGTGACGGAAATTAACGGTGATTAGTTTAATAATAATAGTAGAAATTTTTTCAGTAGTAAGTATAACCGCCTCATGGGAGATGTTCTATAAACTAGCGGTTATAATTTATCAAGTCACGCATATTAATTAATTATTAATTCTTAATAAATTATAATTGTTAGTTGACGAAAACTAATGGTGATTAATTTAGTAGTAAAAGCATTAAAACTTTCAGTAGTAAGTATATTTGCCCCCATTAATTAATACCATAGGTATGAAAAAAAGTTAATTTTGTTTGTTTCTCTTTTAGATACTATAGTCGATAATGGCTTTAGGAAGATTCTAGTCGAGTTCCTCCACACATGGATTTAGAGCTTACAGCAACAAAAATGTTTAAGGAGATTCTTTCCTAACATGGATGACCGAAACAGGATTAGTTTGGAGTATGCAGATTTTATTAACAATAGTGGAACCTTTGGCGATTTAGATGCCATCAATACTCAATACTCTATGGATCCAAAATCTTGGTGGCTACTTTATGGTACTTTTACACCGATGCTTCAAAAGATAGCATTGAGACTTGTGCAACAATCCTCCTCTTCATCATGTGCTGAACGCAATGAGAGTATTTATTCTTTTGTGCATTCCATGAAGAGGAATAAGATCACTCCAAAATATGCTGAAGGCTTGGTTTATGTGCATCGCAACCTTCGACTCTTATCAAGAAAGAGCCCTAGTTATGCGCAAAGAGCAAATCAAATGTGAGATATTGCTAGAGATACATTTGATTTACTTGATGATGTTGGAGATCTTCAAGTTGCTAGTCTCTCACTTGATGAGCCAGAGATAGAGACCATGATTCTTCAGGATGGAGATGAAAATAATTGAACTTGTGACTTGTGAGTATTTTTCACTCCACACTCTATGGATTTTTATTATTTTTGCTTTATATTTATGTTATGAAATATGAGTATTTGATTGACTATATGACTTATTATGTGCTGCTATATGTATTAAATGTAAATCATATTACATATTTAATATCAAATGTGTCCTAACGTGTTGAAACATGACATTTTTTAAAATTTACGTGTCGTAGTGTCGTGTCTTATTCCGTGTCGATGTCGATGCATAATAGGATGACACTATATCAACCCTGAATTTTGTTGCGAGATTCGAATAGATGAAATTGAATTCCTTATCATAAAGGTCGTTTTAGAATTAGTGAATGTGCACTTTAAATGCGTGATGCTTGTTGCTGACAGTCATGTATACAAGAATGATATATATCTATTAAGTTTAGATATAGTCAGTTGATATGAGAGATGAATTTTTCAGCCGTAGAAGAAGTCCATAGACCCAGACTTCTCTCTAATAAAAGAACTTTGCATATATCTATTAAATTTGAATTTTGACACTAGAATAAAATTTTTGGGATTTTTCAAATTCATTATTCTGATTAACACGTTTTCTATTATGATATTCAACTGTATGTATAAATTGATAGGAAAAGGCAAAATTAGAGTTGTATTTTCCATAAAGAGGTGTGATGCACATAGAGTTAAATTAAAATTGTATGTGGAAATGTGCATCTTACGTGCATGTATTGTTTTTAACATTTTGAAGTATTTTTAGTGGATTTTTATTCCAACAATATTTTTAAATATATGTCTTGGTTTTAATTATACTTTTAGAGTTAATTAAAACAGCATAAACGGATTTTGTGAGGCTTTAATTGAGACAACTGTTGAATATCTTTTATTTTGATCATTGTAATTTACAACATATAATTCTGTTATCAATTCCATATTTTTTTTTTATTTTGTGTGTTTGGCATCATAGTAATAAAAACAATTTTTTTATTGTCTTATTTAATTTTTCTTTATAAATATATCAAATATTTTTCTTAAACATTATATATTATTTAGGGTTGTTACATGATGTTTGATCATGATTTTTTTTTTTTTTTGTCCCCTTAAAAGGTTATAAACTAGTAAATACAGTAGCATAATGCCCAGAAGGCTAACATGAAAATGTCTGCACAAGCCATGTATGTTGGCCCAAAGCAAAACATAATCTAGGGAGAAGAGATATGAAGACAACAGAATACAAAGTTCCTTGGCAGTTCCTTGACTATGACATCTGCCATATTTGTTCCCTCTCGCCATAGCATAGGCATGTTTAAATAACACCCTGTTAAGGATTTATGGAGAACTAAAAACTCGAGAGTATTTGGATTATTTTCTGTTTTCTTACATGTTTTTATTATAATTATAAAGATTCAACTTTTCTTTTTCAATTCTTGATTTTTTTTTAAATTAATAAAACTGTATTTTAAAAACAATTCCTTTCAATCTTAGCATTTCAACTTCTTCCAAAATCCTGTAGCTTCTGCCTTTTGAAATTGTTGGTTTGCACCAACCTTCTTGATAGGACAATGTATCTTGAATATTTCTCATACAAAATACTAAAATTTCTGTTTTATTTGTAACTAGAACTAATAATTTTTTTGTTTTATTGAAATGTAAATTAATTAGAATCAATTGGGGGTAAGTATAAGGCCTAAATTAACCACCCTTGTCTCTTAAATTTCAAAATAGAGTGTGTACATTAATTAAAAAGTTGATTTTAAAATAAGTAATGAGACTTCCATGTATGATGCTCTTAGAAGAATCTGGTGGAACAGAGATTCTGAATACAGGCAATACATGGTTTCTTGTAGGCCCTTGATCCTTGGATTGCTGTAATACAATGTTCGGCATGAGATAGTGGTACATATTTCCCTTGAAGAGAGCCAAAGAAGCTGTCATTCAAATTGCCACGTTGCATGTGATAGCGAGAACACGTCATTTTAGCCCAACCGACATGGTAAGCTGAATTATTATTTCTCCCCCAAAGCAATCCTTACTTGCAATAAAAAATAAAAAGGTAGGAAAAATATATGGTTTTGTTGTAGAAAAATATTTTCTCTATATTCATATAAAAATTAATGGGTCTTATTGTCTCTTTTTATAATAGGATCCATTAAATTTTATGTAAGTATGGCATAAATAAAAAATTTGTAACAAAAATAAAAATATTAAACTCATCTTTATATATACAAAATCAAGCTTATTATGGAGAACAAACAGATTAAACGTCAAAAATGATTTAAAAATACTTATTTATCTAAAAAAATGATCAAATTCCATATAATCATAATGTTGTTACACTATTCACTAATTTTTTATTTTTTATTTTTTGTTTACATAGCAATTTCTTTTGGTAATTACAAATTTAAATGGAGTAAATATGGATATCTCAGTAGGATCGGAAAAAATTCAATAACATCTTTAACGATTTTGAAAAGAAATTATATATCACTAACCTAAATCAACGAAATTTGATTTCACACCATGGCGGATCAAACCGTTAGCAAATGTGCCCGTCACTTCTTTAATATTGAGTTTATGGTTTTTTTTTTTTTACCTTTTTAGCTTTCATTAATTAATTAATAATTTTTTTGTCCCTTATTTAAAATTATCTACCAATTTGTTCCTCTTTAATCGATTACCTTGAAGGTTTAATCGATTAAATGGTCAAAACTGGAAAAATGGTTGACTTGAAGATTTAATCGATTAAATCTTCAAGTTAATCGATTAAATCTCCCAACAAGCAACAAAGATCAAATCTCCTCCACAAATAAAAGCAGATTCCATGCATATGAACCAAATCAACAAGCATAGATAACCAAACAAATAAAGAAACAAAAAAAAAATGATTCTTGGAAACTAGATTGATTTACATGAACAAGCCTGACTCCATTTCTACCTCTCACATGAGAATCTTGCTTGTTATAGGAAAAATGGCGCGAAGTGATCCTATTGTCAACCTTTGAACGATAACAGCGATCAAGGCTGACAGCGAACCCTTCCCGTCTTGCATATTCATCATAAAAATACTTAGCATAATCTTCAATCAGTTTTCTGTGTATGGGAGGTTATTTGAATTTTGAATTTTGAATTTAATGTAATAGGAGTTGATTGCGATTTGTATGTATTAGGAGCTGATTGCATTTTGTATTTAATAAGAGTTGATTGCGTTTTATATTTTATAGGACGCAATCAGCTTCTATTAAATACAAATCGCAATAAACTCCTGCTACATTAAAATTCAAATAACCTCCAATACCGTGTTTGTCTCATTCATTCAAGGTTTTCACACTCATTTGGGATATTTAGTCAATTAAATATAAGTTTTAATCGATTAAATCAATTAAGAGGGAGATTTAATCGAATAAATCTTCTAGTCAACCATTTTTTTTTTCAATTTTGACCATTTAATCAATTAAATCTTCAAGTTAATCGATTAAAGAGGGGCAGATTGATAGATAGTTTTGAATAAGGGACAAAATGGTTATTAATTAATTAATGATGAGCAAAAGGGTTAAAAAGCCCACAAAAAATTGATTGAAGATTCTGCTAAGTTTTTTTATGATGAATATGCAAGACGGGAAATGTTCATTATTCGCCTTGATCGCTGTCATCGTTCCGAAGTTGACAATAGGATCACTTCGCCATTTTTCATTTAATAAGCAAGGTTTTCGTGTGAGAGGTAGAAATGGAGTCAGACCTATTCATTTAAATCAATCCAGTTTCCAATAATCACTTTTCTTTTGTTGGTTTCTTTGTTTGTTTGGTTATCTATGCTTGTTGATTTGCTTCGTACGCATGGAATCTGCTTTTGTTTATGAGGAAATTTGACCTTTGTTGCCTGTTGGGAGATTTAATCGATTAACTTGAAGATTTAATTGATTAAATCTTTAATTGATCAACCATTTTTGCCAGTTTTGACCATTTAATTGATTAAATCTTCAAGTTAATCGATTAAAGAGGGCCAGATTGATCATTGATAAATAGTTTTGAATAAAGGTCAAAATGGTTATTAATTAATTAATGAAGGGTAAAAGGGTACAATAGCCAATTTTTATGTATTGGAGGTTTTTTGAATTTAATGTAATAGGAGTTGATTGCGTTTTGTATTTAATAGGAGCTGAATACGTTTTGTATCTAATAGGACGCAATCAGCTCATATTAAATACAAATCGCAATCAACTCCTATACAATCAACTAAGAGGGATATTTAATCGATTAAATCTTTAAGTCAACAATTTTATCAATTTTGACCATTTAATCAATTAAATCTTCTAATTAATCGATTAAAGAGGAAAAAATTGATAGATGATTTTAGATAAAAAATAAAATGATTATTAATTAATTAATGAAGGATAAGAGCGTCAAAAAGCCAATTTTTTTGTACTCTCGGACAAGTTAACCTTAGTCAATACCATCGTCTTTCCATTAGGGTGCCACGTATGAAAATGATAAATCTGAGCCGTCCACGTTTTTGTCAGATAATCCAAGTTCGAAAGACAGATGTACGCTTAGGATTTCACAAGCAAGAGTTTCCCGTGAGAAGAAGCAAACTTATAATGGGAAGAAAAAGAGAATGAAGATGTTGTTTCGTTGAATATGCCTATATGTGTGACCTCAGATTCTTGTATAATAGTAACACATGCAGCACTACAAAGGTGATAAATCGATGCGTTCCATGGATAGTACCACTAACACCAAATCTGAAGAAATAGACAGTTCCACTAACACCAATTCTAAAACCATGGAGAGTAGTAACACCACCAACAAATCTAAAGAAATTGAACGAAGCTATGATAATTACCGAAGGAAGAGAAAGCGACCCATCGTATTATCCTCTTGTGAGGTGGCTTTGATACCCACAATAGAATCAAGCATCACCGGAGAAGATGAGTACTGTACGGAGACAGTTTCCTCCGCATCGCACGGTTTAATATCAGTGATAGGGCGGCGGAGAGCCATGGAAGACGCCGTCAAGGTGGTTACTGGTTTTGTGGCGGCTGGAAAACATTCTGGCGGCGGCTACGATTTCTTCGCCGTTTATGACGGTCACGGTGGGACGATGGTGGCGAATGCTTGCCGTGACAGGTTGCACGTGTTGTTGGCAGAGGAAGTGAAGGAGGGAATATGGGAGAGTGGGTTGGATTGGCATAAGGTGATGTGTTCTTGTTTCATGAAGATGGATCAGGAAATTGAAGGAGGTGGTGGTGGTGATGATAAAGCGGGAATGAGCGGGAACACGATGGGTTCGACGGCGGCGGTGGTGGTGGTAGGGAAGGAGGAGATTGTGGTGGCGAATTGTGGAGACTCGAGAGCTGTATTGTGCCGTGGCGGTGTGGCCTTGCCACTTTCACGTGATCATAAGGTGGTAAAGATGTTTGAACTGGTACGTCTGTGAATAGTATAAAATTATAGTTTGGTTTATTTTTATTTTTATTTTGGTTGAATCAGCCTGATCGTCCAGATGAAAGAGAGAGAATAGAAGCAGCAGGTGGAATAGTCATTGATTGGAACGGGAATCGTGTTTTAGGAGTACTTGCTACTTCCAGATCCATAGGTACTTCTCACTTCCTCGTATACATGCATGATATGATATATATGTTATAGAATATAATATAGAAGAATAAAAAAAGACCTTTTACCTAACCCCTAACTTCTGGGTTGAAGTGATTCTTTATCATGGTATCAGAGTTTTTTTAGTGACCTAACCACTCCACCTTCAAGTGGAATAAAGAAAAAATACAAGGTAGACAAAAGAATAGAATTCTGTAGCACAAAAGACAGACTAAGAATGAGCTTGTGTCATATCCACGCTTCAAGTTCAAAGGGCTCTTGCGTGAAGAGGTGTGTGTAACAAATGACAGTAACTAACGTAAAGAATTAGGGTATTGGGAGAAAAGGATAAGAGAGTTGGTTAAGAGAGAAGAAGGAGGGAGAAAGAGTATTTTCCTGAATAATGCATACCATATTACTAGGCCCAGTAGGCTACTTATACTCAAGGTTTAATACAAGTAAAGTAACTGCATTGTGAATCAAAAGACATTGCAACTATTAGTTAAGAGCCCATTACTTAATTAGCCCAAAACATAATCCTCTAAATGGGCTGGTTTCCTTACTATTCTTTTACTAGCATGCTTATCAGTAGAGCCCATAATTCCCCTCTGCAAGACAAGACTTGTCCTCAAGTCTTATGGGGTCATTAAGTGCTTGGCGTGTTTCCGAAGCAGGGAGTGCGACAGTGGCATTTATTGGAGCCACGTGATTGGTGGAAATGTTGGGCAGCTGCACAAGTGAAACAGGCAAAGCAGGTGGCATGTCAGTGGCATTTATTGAAGCCTCGTGATTGATTAAATTGTTGGACAGCTGCATAGGGCAATCAAACGGTAGGGAATTAGTAATCAATGGAGGTGAAATCTGAACCGTTGAAGGGCGCTGATGGGTTGAAGCCAGCTGGCTGTCACTTGCAGAGATGTGTGGCTCAGATGTTGATGACATAGGAGGGGAAATTTCAACCGTTGAAGTTGGGAGTTGAAGTGTCTTCATAGGAAATGGCTGGAGCATTATCTTTCCAGATGGATTTTATTCCCCTCTTCCATTTACTTTCCCTAGTTCCGCTGTGTTCAGTGGTGTGAGAGTAGCATCTGCTCCTCTTACTTGATTTCTTTGAAAACCTGCATTATTTTCACTACGGCCAGTTCTTTTAATAGAAACCGAATGTGAGAGATTCCTAGCATCCTCTGTCAAGAACTCCTTGCCTTTTACATTGTCAATCCCAGATGTCAAGATCAAGTCTTGATCTTCCCAAGTTGAGTCCTCTGGTGGAAGGTCTGTCCACTGCACCAGAACCTGAGGGATGAGTGCACCTCGTCGCCATATTTGTCGACAGCTTACTATTGCACCTGGTGTGTGTTCTAGAGGATTGTTTGACTCCGAGATAGGGAGCGGATAAACCTTGAAGGTTTGTCCGGACCGAAAAGGTCAAAGTAATGATACATGAAAAACTGGATGGATGCGTGCTGTGGTTGGGAGTTTCAATCGGTAGGCGACAGGACTGATCTTCTCTTCTACTTCAAAAGGGCCATAAAAACGCAAGGCCAGTTTGTGTGAGGACCTTCGGTTGAGAGAAAGTTGTCTGTAAGGTTGCAGCCGAACCAGAACCATATCTCCCGAGGTGAAAGTCCAATCTTTTCGTTTCTTATCTGCTTGTGCTTTCATACTCTGTTGAGCCCTGAATAATTTTTCCTTCAATGTTCCCATGAGGTCACTCCTCTCTGAGAGTGTGGAGTCCACTGCCTCATTAGTGGAAGATCCTAAACAATAAGCCACCAAGTTAGGAGGTTTTCGGCCGAACATGACCTGATAGGGTGAAACCCCTGTCGAGGTATGGAACGATGTATTGTAATGATATTCAGCCAGACTCAAAATTTTTGACCAAGTCGATGGTTGTGCATGGGAGAACGCTCTCAGGTAATTTTCTAAGCATCTGTTCACCCTTTCTGTCTGACCATCTGATTGTGGGTGGTAACTGGAACTGAAATTTAATTTTGTACCTTGCAGTTTAAATAGAGAACGCCAGAAATCATTCAAGAAGATGGGATCACGGTCAGAAACAATGGATTCCGGTACGCCATGGAGCTTGCCTACAAAATCCCAGAATATTTGAGCCACTTTAGCCGCAGAGTAATGACCAGGAAGGGGAATAAAATGAGCGGCCTTAGAGAAGCGGTCAACCACCACCAAAACAGCAGTATGGCCGGCTGATGTAGGTAAGTGAGTGATGAAGTCCATACTTAAGTGCGCCCATAGCTTATCCGGGATTTGAAGTGGTTGCAAAAGCCCAAAAGGGGGGTGGTTAGGGGGTTTTAGTTTTTGACATAGCTCACAATTCTGAATGTATGTTTTAACATCCTTGCGCAACCCTTTCCAGGTAAAATGGCTGTTGATACGGTGGAAGGTTGCCTGAACACCAGAATGGCCTCCCTGGACTGAAGCGTGGAAGTCATGAAGAAAGTGTGCTATCAACGTCGAACCTGCAGGCAGAAAGATCCGAGAACGTTGTAGGAGCAACCCATTGCGAAAATGCCAATCTGGCATAGAATTAGGACTTTTTTGTAATTGCTCTATAAGCATAGTAGCATAGGGATCTGAATTGTACTCGGACTGTAATAATTTGGTATAGTTAAGCATGGGGCCAGAAATGGCCAAGTAATGGGGTGACGGTTGCGCAACGTTCCCCTCAGGCAGTCTTGATAAGCTGTCAACCACAACGTTGGCCTTTCCCGTTTTATATGTTATTGTGTAGTTGAACCCCAGTAGTTTAGACAAAAGTGTTGCTGCTCAGGGGTTTGAATAACCTGGTTCATCAGGTTATGTAGGCTCTTATGATCCGTTCTGATGATGAATTGTGATCCCAGAAGATACTTGCGCCATTTACTAATGGCAGATGTTATTGCGAACATCTCCCGTACATAAACCGACTGGTTTTGCATGGCTGGGGATAGCTTGCGGCTATAAAAGGCAATTGGTTTCTCATCTTGCAATAGAACTGCCCCAATACCAACTCCGGAAGCGTCAGTTTCCACCACGAAAGTGTCCGAAAAGTTTGGTAGACTCAAAATAGGAGCAGTTACCAGGAGTTGTTTAAGAGTGTTAAAAGCCTCAGTAGCCATAGGTGTCCAATTGAATCCTTTTTTAGATAATAGATCTGACAAGGGAGCTGCAATAGAGGCATATGCCTTTATGAACTTACGATAATAACCAGATAGGCCCAAAAAGGCCCTAACTTGAGTTACATTAGTAGGGATGGGCCACTCCATGATGGCCCTGATTTTATCCGGATCTGGTGAGACTCCCTTTCCATTAATAATGTGACCCAAATAAGGAATTTCTGTTTGGCCAAATGCACATTTCTCTTTTTTTGCAAACAAGGAATGAGCCCGTAGCTTATTAAGGACAGCCTGCAAATGAGTCAAATGTAGTTCAGCAGAAGGGCTATAAACCAGTATATCATCAAAAAAATATTACCACAAATCTCCTAAGAAAGGATGAGAAGATGGTATTCATAGTTGACTGGAAGGTGGAAGGGGCATTAGATAAGCCGAATGGCATGACTAGGAATTCAAAGTGCCCATGGTGTGTTCGAAAAGCTGTTTTATGAATATCAGCTTGGTGCATCTTGATCTGGTGGTACCCTGATCGTAAGTCTAACTTCGAAAAGATAGCGGCACCATGTAACTCATCCAGTAATTCATCAATAGTGGGAATGGGAAACTTGTCCTGCACTGTAATGGCATTTAATGTTCGGTAATCAACACAAAACCTCCATGTGCCATCCTTCTTTTTGACTAATAGAACTGGTGAACTGAAACAAGAATGGCTAGGTTGAATAACACCCTTAAGCAGCATATCTGAAACCATCTTTTCAATCTCTGTCTTTTGGTAGTATGGATAACGATAGGGGCGCACTTGCACCGGCCCAGTATTAGGAATGAGGTGGATGTGGTGATTGTAAGCCCGGTCTGGGGGTAGGGATGATGGCTCAACAAATAAGTCGTGGTATTCTTGTAACAATGGGTTTAAACCTGGTAGCAGTGTTGGGGTGGCTGATGGGGCTGGTTTTGAAGTGGGGGCAGAATTGAAGCACATTAGACATGAGGATATAGAATCCTGCAATATTAGTTTGTGTAGCTGTGAGGAAGTGATATGGCTGGACTGCAGGGGTTTTTCTCCTTGTAACAAAACCTGAGAAGAATTCTGCATAAAGGACATAGTTAAAGCAGAATAATCAATAATAACAGGCCCCAATGTTGAAAGCCATTGCACCCCTAAAACTATGTCGGCACCCTTTAATTCTATGACATATAAATCAATTGTGAACGGATAGGATTGAATTTCCATTGTAATGGATTTACATGCTGCAGAACAAGTGAGTGCATCCCCATTGCCAACCTGGACGTTAAAAGGGGTAATAACGTGCAAGGTTAGTCGTAGGTGAGAAGCCATACGTAAGGTGATGAAATTATGGGTACTACCGCCATCCACCAAAATCTGCACTGGTTGGCCCCAAATTTTTCCTTGCAAACGAAAAGAATTAGCAGAGCGGTGCCCAAACAAGGCATTAAAGCTGATTTCATGAGGCATATCAGTGATGGGGGTATCAGTTGGATCATCATTTGTCTCTGGTAATTGGTTTATTTCAATATCAAGGGGTTCATCATCTGTGCCTTCCAGATATAAGAGGGCTGCACGTCCCTTACAACGATGGCCAACCACAAAACGCTCATGACAATTATAGCACAAGTTTTTCTCTCTTCTTGCTTGCCTTTCTGCAGGAGACAATCTTTTAATAGGAATAGATGGAAGGGCTATTGGTGGTTTAGGTGTACTGGATGGTAATAGTGTAGTAATAGGTTGGGCTGCAATGGTGTGGGTGGTGTTGGAAGAACGGGAATTCCATGGTGTGGATGATCGAGTTTCAGCAAATTGCTCTTCATATATTTTTGCAAAGGAAAAGGCAGTAGTTATGTCATTTGGACGATGAACTAGAACAGCTCTGCGGATGTGGGGTTTCAACCCGGATATGAACAAACTTTTGCGAGTCAGGGGTGTTAATTATGGAATTCGTCTGGCCAATAATTCAAAGGCTGATTGGAACTCCATTACGGAACCAGATTGCTGCAATTTGGCCAAAGAACCTAACGGATCATCAAATTCAGATGGTCCAAAGCGCTGATGTAGCGCAAGTACAAAGGAATTCCAATCTGGAAATTGGCCATGTCCAAAACATGCCTCAAACCAACAAGAAGCGGGTAAATCTAAATTGAAAGATACCAAATCAAGTCGATCATTATCTGGTACCTGGTGGTAACGGAAGTATCGTTCCACTGCAAATAACCACGGTCCAGGATCCCCAGAACCAAATCTGGGAAAGTCAATCTTCATGGAACGCAGGTGTGGTGCCTGACGTGTAGGTCCAGCCCCCAAAATTCCAGGCTGTGTAATAGGACCCATATTTGTGATCTGAACCTGCATTGTTTGTAGAAGCGCAAACATATCCTGGATCTGATTTGTGATACCATCCATGCGTTGATTCTGTTCTGTAATCAGTTGATTCTGTTCTTCAAATTGTTGGTTGTGGGTTAGCTCCAATGTCTCCGGGCGATGGTCTAAGGTACGTTCCAAGGTGAGGAACTGTTGTTCATGAGTGTGAACCTGGTTAGTGAGGTCGCGTAATCTGGTGTTCTCAGCCATCTCTCAATGGAAGCACCAATGTAACAAATGACAGTAACTAACGTAAAGAATTAGGGTATTGGGAGAAAAGGATAAGAGAGTTGGTTAAGAGAGAAGAAGGAGGGAGAAAAAGTATTTTCCTGAATAATGCATACCATATTACTAGGCCCAGTAGGCTACTTATACTCAAGGTTTAATACAAGTAAAGTAACTGCATTGTGAATTAAAAGACACTGCAAATATTAGTTAAGAGCCCATTACTTAATCAGCCCAAAACATAATCCTCTAAATGGGCTGATTTCCTTACTATTCTTTTACTAGCATGCTTCTTAGTAGAGCCCATAACAGTGTGTTAGATATATAATATAAAAGCATACAAAAGGCACTCACCTAATCTAACACCTTAAGATCTTGGGTTGAAGTGGTTTTTTATCAATCTGACTAGCTTATATGTTAAATTCTGAAAAAATTATAGTCAATTTTACGTCATATAAAAAGAGTGTATAAGGGATTAGTCTTCAGTTACGGGATATCCTTGAATTTATTCAAAAAAAGAATATGCTTGAATTTATTCAAAAAAAGAAAAGAAAAAAAGAGTGTATAAGAATATTTGTTTTAAACAAGTGTGTAAGAGTATGAATTAAATTGGGAGGATTTTACACAATGCAGGGGATCACTGCATGAAACCTTTTGTGATATCTCAACCAGAGATCAATGTTTACGAACGAACAGAGTCAGATGAGTTTGTTGTAATAGCAAGTGACGGTCTATGGGATGTAGTATCCAACAGTTTTGCTTGTGAGGTGGTAAGAAGTTGCCTCCATGGGCAAATAAGGAGGAATTTAGATGAGGACTCGATTAAAAGTTATGCAACAGAGGCAGCAGCGTTGTTAGCAGAGTTGGCTATGGCTCGGGGAAGCAAAGACAACATCAGTGTTATAGTCATTCAGCTCACGAGTTCAGCTTAATGGTCGCCATTCAAGGGCTTAGTTTTATTTTGTTTTGTTTTATTTTTCTTAAACTCCTTTTTCCCTTTGTTTCTAATTTAATTCTCTCTTGATTTTTCATTTCTAATTGTTTCTAATTAAGAGTGAAGTTGTCTGTATTCTAGGGATGAGTACATTAATCTGAAGGCAATTACATGAATATCCAAAAAGATCACGTGTGTGTTTTGGGCTGGCCTTTAGACTCCCATTTAAGGAGTTATTTGACTGTGTTCCTAGTGTGAGAATTATGGACCTCATAATATATAGAAGATCTTTATCTCCTAAACAATTCATCATCTACAGCTTAACCGTGTGGGTTCTTTGACACATTTGGAATTTTAACTTTTTAATTTTTTTCTCTGGTATTTCATTTTTGATATTTATTAATTGGAGTCGTTTAATGTCCTCGGGGCTAGTGTGGAGGTCAATGACTCTTGAGTGTTGCGACTCCTCCCCCAACAACGGTCATAAGTTTTGTTTTTTCTTCCTGCGAACCCCTTCCTTTGTCACTCATACGATTGTATTAAGTGGTACAATCCCGTTAATCATGTTATCGTAAAATTTTGGAAGATCGTAATTTTTGAATCGGGTATTCATATCAGATTTTTTTTTATTTCTCATAATTTCTTAAGATATATGTAATGACACTTTGTTTGAAATATTTTATATTATATAAATATGTTCAAATTTGCAATAATAGTTTCACAATCACAAGAGCGTTTAAATCCAAATTTTAGCATGAAGAGGTAGAAACTTTTGATTTGTTTAGCTTCCTCGATTTTTAAATTAGTTTTGTTGATATTTTAATTAATTTAATTTAGGTCTATTAGAGTTGTAGCAACACTTGTGTGAGGCAATAGTTAATCTCAAAAATTGTTTTTGTAAAATAATAAATAAAGAAAAGCAAGAGCAAAAATTTATAGATCAGTATAAAAAGTTAACCAACAAAATGACTCATTTTTTGGCGGGTTAATGAAATGAAGGGATAAGGAAGATCAATATAAAATAGATTCGAGCCGGTAAAATGAGCCGCGTTTTTTTAGCCTACTTTCAAAAACCCTGACTCATTTTTTGGCTGATTGATAGTCGGACGGAACGGGATAAGTCACCCACTTAGTTATGAGGGGTAACATGCTTCTTGGGTTTTAGATGGTAAGACCTTTTCTTAGACCATTGTTCTTTGGGGTTTGATGTTGTTGTCTTGTTGATTCTGTTGGTTTCCTTATGGTTATATGATGGCTTTTGTTTTTGTTGCAATGTGTGCGGAGATTTTTGATTTTATTGTCTTTTGAAAATACCCTTGTAATTTATTTTTTGTTGGGCTTTTGATTTTTTTTTTTGTGTGTGTGGCTTCTGTTAGTGGAGTAAAAAGGATAGAGGTATGAGGAAAAGCCAATTTATATATCTGCTTTTCTTGCTTACTTTTATCGTTTATACGATATTTAATGTGTTTGAATTTCCGTTTGTGAGTTTTGTTGTTGCAAATTTAGTGAATTTATTTTTAGTGAAAGCGGGGCCTATGGAACTGCTTGCCTTTCAATGGGGCAGTTGTTGTCTATGTTGATGACTTCATTTTTTTAAAAAAAAATTTTTGTTTCATTAGTGTTTGCTGAATGTTTTAATATTGTTTCATCTGATAGCACTATATCAACCCTGAATTTTAGTTGTGAGATTGGAATATATGAAAATTGAATTCAGGTGATTTTAGAATTAGTGAATGTGCACTTTCATAAGCAGGATGCTTGTTGCTGACAATCATGTATACAAGAATGATATATATCTATTAAATTTAGATATAGTCAGTTGATATGAGATATGAATTTCAGCTGTAGAAGAGGTCAATAGACCCAGACTTCTCTCTAATGAAAGAACTTTGCATATATCTATTAAATTTAAATTTTGACGCAAGAATAAATTTTTTGGGATTTCTCAAATTCATTGTTCTGATTTTCTGTTATGAAATTGAACTGTATGTATAAATTCATAAGAAAAAGACAAAATTAGAGTTTTATTTTCGATAAAGAGGTGTGATGCACATAAAGTTAAATTAAAATTGTATATGGGAATGTGCATCTTATGTGCATGTATTGTTTTTAACATTTGAAGTTATTTTTTGGGGATTTTTATTCCAACAATATTTTTATGATGAATTTAATATTTCTGGAGTGAATGTAGATAAGTTATTTACATTCACTCCTAAAACGACGTCGTTTTGGGATGAAAAATTAAAAAATTATAATAAAAAGTCCATTATATTCCTGAAATAAATTATAATTACAAAAATACCTAAATTTTCGTCTCAAAATGACATCGTTTTGTGCTCACCGTAGATAAGTTATCTAGTGGAAAAAGCAAACCCTTTTATAATATAGTGTCATAGTTTTAGTTATATTTTTAGAGTTTTTTTTTTCATAAACATATTTTTAGAGTTGTTTAAAGGGATTTATTATTCTTATGTTGCATAAAATATAATCTATCTCCTACACGCACAAATTCAAGATGGATCCCACTTTACTTTTTCTACTTTCTTCCCCTAAAAATGGATCCCAGCTACACCAATGAGTGTGTAGGAGATAATATACATCTTCTACAACATAAGAAAACTATTACCCTTATTTAAAATAGCATAAAGTCTAATTTAATTCAATTTATTCAATTTTTTTGCATCGTAGTGATGAACAACAATTTTTTTATTGTCTTATTTAATTTTTCTTTATAAATATATCAAATATTTTTTGTCCCAGAGAAAATGTGTCCAATCCAAAAGTACAACAAATAAATTTAAAATAAATAAATAGGATGCTATATATAAAATGAGAATAATGAATAGTATTACCCAAAGAAATCATCCTACATTATTTTTACAGAAAGATTCTCATATTCAAAATATTCTTGCATCTATTTAAGATAAAGTCTAATTGATACCAAAAAAAAAAAAGATAAAATCTAATTTAATTCAATTTATTTACACATTTTTTATAGACTTGTTTTACATATTATAATTTTCTTGTTATTTTTATATTTCTTGTTATTTTTATAAATTATTACGCTTACACTATATAGCATTTGTAATATTAATGTCAACTTTTGAAATATTAATGTCAAATAATAATTTTATATCGTGTCAAACATGACTATTACATTTAAAATATTACTGCTTGTGTTAGAATTTATGTCTTTTCATATAGTAAAAAGTTTAAATTTTAATATTATTTTTTATTCATCTTATATTTTATTTTAATAAAGCATTGTAAATTTTAAAAAATTTATTTATATAGGTAAAAATTCAATAGCTTTAAGATACACGTATACGTACATACATATGCACGTAAGGGTGTAAATGGGCCAGGCTACTCGTCAGGGGCCTCTGACCCGGCCTACTTTTGGCCTGGTCTGTCCCAGCCTATTTACAAAATGAGACAGGCTTGGGCTAATTATAAAGCCTCCTTTAAAATCGGGCCACAGGCCTATTTTGTAAAGCCTGGCCCATGTTGGCCTATATTTTTAAACAAATTTTTTTTAATAAAATTTATTTTATATAATAGAGTTTAGCACTGCTATCTTTTCTTTCTTTTTGCTACTTTTGGTCCACATAAGCTGCGCTGTTGTTTGTTCCCCATCTCCAATTTGTTGGGTCCGTGACTTTTATTAAAGTCATGGGAGTTGGGACCCATGGTTTTGAAATTTCAAAAAGCAAGAAGGACAGAGAGATAACAGAATAAGAACTAAAAGAAAGAAAAAAAAAGAGAGAAAGGAAGACCGAGACAGAAGCGTCGCGCAAAGGAGAGGAAGAAAGGAAGAGGCTCCGGTGCGGTGTGGTGATACTTCATCGGAATAAACTCAAATTTTAGGGGAGTGTTGGTGGTGTGTAGTAGCCCATGCTCACCGGTCATTTTGTGGTTTGAAGTTCTCTAGAGCACATATCTGGTTTCTCTTTTTTAGAGCTTATTTGGTGACATTTCTCTTTACTCTTTCTCTTGATTTTTATCTTGGTGATGATGTCGTAGGATTCCTCTAAATATAGAAAGAATATATGCAATGCGTCTTTTGGCATGCCAGAGGCCAGGCCAAGCTTCATATTTTTAAAAACATAGGTCAGGTCCAGGCCAATATATTAGCTTGTGGCAGGCTGAGAGGCTGGGTCAGACTTAAAATATTCTATATGGGCCTAGCCTATTTATGTTAAAATCTGGCTTGACCCGACCAATTTACACCCCTATATGCACGGATACACATATAACTCTAATTTTAAAAAATTATTTTAAATTTTTTTTATATAATTTTCCTTTATAAATAAATCCTCTAATAATCAATTTTCATGACATATAATATGCATTAAAATATTATTATTATATTCAATTTCAATTGTTAAGATATATAATTTGTAAATATAAAAAAATTATATTCAATTATTAATGTCTTATTTCACGATTAAATTAATCTTTTTCCGTGCACACAAACTCCTATATTGTATATATATTATAATTTTTGTGTTCTAATTACTACAAACAGAGCCCATTTGTAGCCAAAATCTATATTGGATCAGCAAATGTGACAATCTGAGGAATGGTAGGCCATACAGGTCTATGTTCTTGGCTCATATTTCATAAGCAATCGAGTCCAAGCCATTATGTTGCTTACAAAGGAACAGATGGAAAGATGTCTATGGTCATGAATTATCATCAATTTCAAGTTTCAACAATTCAAGAGGCCACAGTGGCTGTCTAGGTATAAATTGGTATATTATAATTGAGGACAGTTATTATTAATTAATTTTTAATTCTAACAACTTTAGGTAGAATTAAAGGAGTTCCTCACATAATTTCACTCAATTTAACAGTAATTTTTTAATTTATGCATCTATTTATATTCCTTTTTAATAATCAATTTCATATATTAAGATAAAAAGTCCAAGCCAAAAGGCCGACCCAACAGGTGGGTCTTCAAACTACACATTTTGCTCACCATAGCAAGATTGGTCAAGTTATGGGCCACATCATTACAATTTCTAAAAATATCAAACTTAACCAAAACAGAAGGCACATAAAGTAATCCTGCATGTGTTATCAAAAAAAAAAAAAGGTAATCCTGCATGAAACACGAAAATCAACAAATCTAATTATAATTGTTATCGTTATATAATATATAATTATAACTACCCAAAGACATGAGGCGGCAAAATTATAAAAAAAAAATATGGAAAATATTACTTTCTTTTCACATGAGGTAACTTATCTCATTTTCTCTCATTTCGATTTTCGCACCCCACCTTTTTCTTCTTTTTCTTTTTTCATGTAATGGTGGGACCCGGACCACTTTCTCTCTACCATATAAGATAACTATCTTATGCGGAAGGAGATTAATAAAACCCATAAAATATGTGACATTAATCATTAAATGTCATTCAAGACCAATCCGCATGATGTCGGCGTTGTCCGTAGGCCATATATAGCTTCTTCAAGTTTCAAAGTCAGCTTGCCCCGATTTGAGGGCTTAATAAGATCACAACAACTAGTATTAAATTAAATTGAGTTCCTTAAATCTTCAACGCAAAGTTGAATTTTTATATTATCATGAAAGCCCACCCAATGAGGTGGTTGTTATATCTCTAAATCAGTGAAGAGCCAAATAAATTGCATTGCATCTCTCAAAATTAAAAAGGGAGACACTCCACTAGGCTATGTCTCCATCTAATCATTCGTTATGTATACCTGTTTAAGAAAACAAAAGTACAAAAATAGGAATAGGAATAGTAGTATACATTTGTCAAACCGACCTGGTCAGAATTCAGAAACATACCATCAGAGAGTAACATATGAAAAATTCGGTGAGGAGACCAGAGTCTACAAACACAGCTCATTAGATAAAAAAACGGTGAAACCTCATGAGACAAAGGTCAAACCGCCATATGTCACTCGTTATTCATTGCAACTTGATGACATAGTTAATTTTTTTGTTTGAAAAATGAGTCGTATATTTAGTTAAGAGGATCGATCAGAAGACTATGGTCAATGGCTTAATAATATATGACTAATTAATTCAAACAATTACTGTTTCTTCGGACGAGACGTATTTCGGTATTTCCATTTACTGAGTTTTTCTTCTGTTAGCTTTTGCTTATGAATTGGTGAAATTTTAGAGGGTATTTAGTATAAGAAAAATAAAATAAAAAATGTATAAATTTTGAGAGCTTACATTGCAATCCACAAATTTCAGTCGACACACAAATTATTAAATAATATTTGAGATCAACATATGATTTAAATTTCATAAAGAACCAGTTGAGCACAAAAGTTTAAGTTGTTGGATGAGGTTACGATTTTATAT
>JAVKPL010005865.1:0-24458 GCA_032173675.1 Gastrolobium villosum | reverse complement strand
TCTCATGCAGAATGAAATAGAATTACCCAAAAGAAAAAGGAAGAACTTTATGATTACCCATTATTTAATTTTGATGATAATGGCTTTGATGCAACAAAACATGAACTGGGTATCAACAAAATAAATAATAATAATAATAATAATAATAATAACCAGGTAAGCAGCAGGAGGCAAGGCAGTTACGGCCACAGCCTAAGGAACCCTTGTCAGAATCATCTTCCTGGTAATTGGAAACCACAGTGGCAACCCTCTTAATGGTCAACATCTTCAGAACTCAACAACCCCGATTAAGATTAAGAGATACAAAAAAGAAAAAAAAAATAAAAAAAAGAATGTGTGTTTGTTTGTTAGTTAGTTGTGTAACTAACAATGCAAATGACAAACAGATAGAATGAAGAATGTTGGAAAAAAGGGAATCTCCACCGGCAAGGAAGAGGAGGTCGGAGGAGGAGCCGCCGGCGGAAGGAAGAGCGCCCCTACCACCGTGCGTGGAAGGGGTGCGGCTAGGAAAGGAAAAAGGGAACGGTTATTATTGTTGTTGAGGATTATGGTGTGTGGGGGGTTTGAGTTTGAATGGGGTTGCGCTTAAAGAAGGTGCCACGGTTTTTTGCGGAACAAGCCGTGGTTGTCAACTCCGTGATTCTCTCAGTGTGTCTCTGTCTGGATCCTCCTCGTTTTTCTGAAGCGGTGGTGAACGCTTAGTTGTAATTGTTACTCAATACTCGTGGCTTCAATCTACATTCACAATCCTACCGTTCCTGACTCCTTCTTCTTTATATATATAGGTTTCGTAAGGTCCTTTCCTCATCCACTTTTCCTTCTAACTTCTAACAAACTTTTAATTTTGATCCTACCTGGCAACTAGGGAGTGTTAAAAATATTCTAAGATCCAAACGGATCCATAACTAAATCATACCACATTTAAAAAAGGGGTTTATAATCTATTATTCGACGTGACTATAAAATTTTTTCTACACATAATATTTTATGAGGTCCGTAACAAAAAAAACTTCCTGCAAAACGAATCTATATAACATAACACAATCATTTTTCCTACGACATAACTCTTATAAAATCCTTTAAAAAACATTTTTTTAACCTATTTTATATCAAACCAGTCTTTATTTTCCAGAACATTACCGATCCAAGAAAAATAATTGGATATCATTTGCTTTGGTTTTACACCGTTTTTTTTTTGGAAATGGATCCTCTTGTGTCAGAAAAATATGACATGATTACGTGAGAAGATCACAATCATACAAAGTTAAATTAATGATTATGATTTTGTAATTACCTATTTTACTATTTTTTTCTCTCTCCTTTTTTATTAACATTGATCCACCTTTGTATGATTATGATTTTTCATTTTATCACCTCATGTGATTTTTCACGTTAGAGGATCTGGATCCATTTTTTTTACTCCAATCAACGTGGTAAGAGAGGGAAAAATATCTTTGGTGCATCAGATGTACCGAATTCGATACATTTCTTTTTTCAAATTTAATAAAATTTATAATGCTGCTGGAAATAAAAAAGTGAAAAGTGATAAAATATTTTTAAAATTAAAAAAAAAATATACCGAATTCGGTTGGCTGCACACATATAGCAAAGATATTCTCGAGAGAGGGAGCATCTCGTGAACCAGTAGGTAGTAATTTTGAACCCTAACTTCAATTTCTCCCTTTTCTGCTGGCTCAACTCTCTTCTCTTCTACACTCTCTCGCTGTCGTTTCAACCATCTCACACCTCGTCTTTTTGCAAGTTTTCTCTGCTTCCACTTAGATTGTGGAAATCTAGCAGGTAACTTGCCATTTTCACGCTTTGGTTTTCCATCTTCCCCTGCTTTTCCTTATCTTTGTTTTTTGTTTTTGTGAATCGCTTATGTTTTTTCTGCCGTTTTTTAATCTCCAATATCAATGGGTATTCCCAAAATCAACATTTCTTCTAATTCAAAGTGTGTGGCTTTAATACATGGGTTCGATTTTGAAGGACCCTTCTTTGCTGATTTGGTGACTTTATTGTGGGTATCTTCTCTTTCTTTGCTTTTGATTCATGTTTTGAAAATATTCTATTTGTGTTTCTCTGCATGCTTTATGACAAAGTGGCTGAGCTTCACTAGATTCTGCCATGTTGGTAATATGGCACTCTTTGCATGAAAATTTGGTAATTTCCATGTCTTTATGCAGAGATTTAGGTGATAGCTGCATGAGCAACAAATATATGCTAGTTTTCTAAGATAATGACACCCCACAAGGCACTGAAGCACCGATATTTTTTCCAACGTATCGGATACGCGTATCGGAAACGTATTGTTTGGTAATCGACATCCTGTATCATCGAATAACATATCGAAAACGCGTATCGGTGCTTCATATACACTCCTACCTACCAACGTACCCACTTTTCAGGATTGGGGAACACCTAACACCTGGGATTAGGATGCAATTCTTGTTAGGGCTGGCCTCCTGAAGGACATTTTGTTTAGTTCAATGTCACCTTAACAAAAAATAGCCACCAATTATTGAAACTTATAACCCCACAAGGAGAGCCAAAACCAACAATTGTACATGTATCTCACTACGGTTTGTTTATATAATGAATAAATCTAACATGCAGGTGTCCTGGATTTTGAGAATCAATTCATGAGGTCTTAGAAAAACAGCAAAGAATTTTAGTATTTTTTTTCCTTGTACTATACCAACCTTTAATTAGGACAATGTTAAAGTTAGTGTGGGGTGGACACGTATTCGACCCTTTCCTTCTGTATATTAAAGCCTAAATATTTGGAATCTTGGCCAAATTGTTGGTACTCAATTATGAAGGTTATTCTCCTAACGGGGTCAGAGATCTACATTATTAATTGAATTAGACGGCAATGGACTTTAGCATTATGTGTCTTTCATATGTATCACATGTTCGAATAAAAAGTAAAAATACAAATATATGTTTCTTGATGTTATACCCAATATATAGTTCATATGTTTATTTATCAAAAGTAACATGATCAAATAGTGTGTATGATTCTTGTAGGAGTTGATGCTAATGAGATAATATATTTGCCATTTATATGTTTATTTATCAAAAGTAACATGTTTATTTATCATATATTCTTGTTCATATTCATATAGTGTAAACATGTTTTAGTGCATTTATTATCCTAGTTATACACCATTCATCATCTCAAAGTAATTTAGCTCGTTATAGCTTTACTATATTTTATTTCCTTATGCCAAATTTTGTATTGTGTTATGTTTTTATTAATTTTGTATTTATATTCCTAGTTAAGGCATTAGTCCTTCTCTTGTTGTGTTAAATATTTTTTTTTCGGTGCTCTTCTCGTGCTGTTATTTTGCAATTGGTTGAATTTAATTAGATTAAAATCTAATCAATAACTTAATTGGATTGTGAATTTTTTTTAACTGTTATTAAGAGATTTAGTTTAATGGTTGGATTTATTTGTGAAAAGGGTAGTTGGGTGTATGAAGTTGTTTTATGCTTTTTTTGTTTTGTTTTTACGATTTTATGTTTTATAATATTTTATTTTCCTCCTGATTTGATGTATAATTTCAATTTTATTGATTATGACTATAGGGACTAGTTACGTGACATATAGCTGTAGATAGAACAGTATCAATGCTGAAGCAGCAACTAAAAGATGCAGAAGAAGAATTAGATAGACTCTAAAAGGGGAAGCAAAAGGTTTGATGGCCTACTTTCATCAATAATGCCATTGTAGGCCTTTTTGGGTTGAGATTCTTTTCAAGTTTACATACAGATAAAGCATCATATTCTGCATTGAGCTTCAAAGATAAGTCCATTCTGTATTGTACTTCAATCTAATGTTGCAGTGACCTTTTCGATGTAAAGACAAAACAAAAATATGTTGTGGTTAATTGAATATTGTGTACTTGTATCTTCCAAATTATGATGAGTGATAATTTGTAGTAGAAATGTTGTGATTGTCTAGCAATTCTTTTGTTTATAGCTTTTGATATTTTTGTACATGCATGATTAAATTAAGTGTTGTTGATGGTTGATAAATAATAAATTAAATGTTCCTAATGAGGCATAAATATGAAAAGATGTTTTGCCTTAAAAAATTATATATGTTTTGCTTTTGTCTTAAATTGTCACAAACTAAAAAGATTTAATTTATTTTTTGGATGAGTGTTGTTTTAATCTTCATTTGCCTTTGTTGTTGCAGGTACAGGACTCTCAGTAATCACTTCCATCTCATTCATCCCCTTTCTCTACTGCTCTTAACATCCTCTCTCAGGTAAGCTTCATCGTGTTTGCTTCATCACTCTAAAGCCAAATAATTGTTTGATGATTGATTGACCAATGTGTATTGGTCATGCAAGACTCTCTTTTTTATTTTATTTGTCTAGTTATCAGTGTCTTGGTAAATTTTTGTCAGACCCTACTTCAGTCTTTTGTTTTTTTAGTTGTCTATTGGCATGGTTTACACGTTAAGTTACACCAATTGAGCCTCAAAATATATCAGCGTGTGCATAGTTTTAAATAGCGGGTAGCGGCCAGTAGCGGCCGACCCCAAAAACGATATAGCGGTATAGCGGGTAGCGGTAAAGCTGCTACTGTGAAGTCCATATAAATACTTATAATAAGTTATACCACATATGTAAATGCTATATAAATGCTATAAGATAAGAAATCACCCAAAATAGGAGGAAATAAGTAATGAAAAGTATGATACTACACATTCAAAACAAGGATTAAAGGGAACATAAAGGAAGCAACATACTAGTTCATTGAAGGAAACTAAGTTAATAATATTCTAGGAACAAAAAGGATCCAAGTAGAGTCAAATACAAATTGCTCTATCAAAGTCAAGAAGGAAAAGAACTAATCAGAATCATCATCAAACATTTCTTCAAGGCCTTGTTCTTCTCCACCCTCACTTTCTTCACTAGTATTAAATTTGTAGATTTGTTCATCCTCATCTTCTATTTCTTCGTTGTCACCTTCTTCAATTTGTTCAGCCCTTATTCCCCTAGAGCTTGATGGCATAGAGGCAGCTTCCTTCCTGAATCTAATATGCAGCCTAGTGTAAATTATAGGCTCATTAGCACCAATTACATTAGCAACATCTCCCCAAGTCAATGTATCATCATCAAAAACGAACTCATTTTCTGCATCTTCACCCACTTCTCCCACCAACCATTCATTACTTTCATCAATGTCTTTTAGGACAACAGGATCAACCAAATCACGGCCCTCAAAACGTTCTTTAAGAGTTTGATTGTACTTAATAAAGACTAAGTCTTGCAACCTTCGATACTCAAGCCTACTTCTCTTCTTAGAATAAATCTAGTTTACAATTTCCAATAAAGAATATTAGTAAACTGCCATGATATGAAACTCTTCAAAAAAGATCATTAAACAAGTACTTACATGCTCAAAAGTACTCCAATTACGCTCACATCCCGATGAGCTACAAGTTAAGCCCAACACTCTAACAACAAGGTTTCGCAAATTTGGAACATGTGCTCCATAAGACTTCCACCATTGAGCTGTAATGCAAATTGCAATTTGTTAACATTACCACTTGTCGAATAAAAGCTTAAAGTGATCAAATAAGTGTGCTTTTACTTACCAGGAGCAATTTTATTCCTTTGTCTTATTGCTGTATTCATACCAAAAAGGCCTTCTGCACTCCTATATTTTTCCAATTGTCCATGTATCTTGTCCACCTCTTCCTCATTTGCACTTAGCTTGTCAATGCATTTATATAGTCCAACTATCAATTCAGCATCATCATCAATATTTGGATTAGCATAAAAGTATTCGGGGTTTAGATAATGGCCTGCAGCATGTAATGGATGATGAAGTTGGCAGTCCCATCTTCTATCAATTATAGCAAAAACATCCCTATATTTGTTTTCATTTCCATTGAAAGATTTCTGAATTGCTTCCTTGGCCCTATCCATTGCTTCATATATATATATATATCCCATTGCGGGTCTTCTTTCATTATCAACAAGTCTAAGCACCCGCACAAGAGGCCCCATAACCTTTAAAGAATGAACAACATCATTCCAAAATGATGGCATAAGTACAGTGTCAGTCGCCCTTTTTCCCTTAGGGTCTTTTGCTGTATTTGATTTCAGCCAATCATCTGATGTGAACATCTTTCGAAGATTATTTTTTTGCTTATGAAGCCTTTGCAATGTGAGGAAAGTTGTAGCAAATCTTGTCACTCCATGCCTAACTAATTCAGTCTTGCTTGTATACTTCCTCATTGTGTTCAATGCCAATGTGTGATTATAAATGAACCCAACAAGCTTGATGCCTTTTTGTATTGCTTTTTTAACTCTCTCAATTTTTCCAATATCTTCAAGCATCAAATCCAAACAATGTGCATCACATGGAGTCCAAAACAAATTTTCTCTCTTCGCTTGTAACAATTTTCCTAAGAACAAATTAAACAACCTAAAATGAGTAACAAGTAAAATAAAAATTAACATTAAATGAGGTTAAATTAAATAATTTGTGTCTTACCAGCCAATACATAATTGCTTCCATTGTCGGTCACCACTTGAACAACATTTTTCTCCCCGATCTCTTCAACAAAATTATCTAAGAGCTCAAATAATTTTGCTCCACTCTTGACATAAGAAGAAGCATCAATGCTCTTCACAAACATAGACCCGGATGGAGAATTCACCAAGAAATTTATCAAAGTCCTATTCTTTCTATCCGTCCATCCATCCGACATAATGGAACATCCATAGTTGGCTCTTTGTACCTCATGATCTTTTAATAAATCATTGGTATAATCCAATTCCTTTTTAAGTAAAGGAATTCTGCACTCATAATAACTTGGGAGCTTTAGACTTGGACCATAATTCCCAATTGCTTCAACCATGTACTTGAAGCTTTTTGAACGTACAACATTGAAAGGTATTCCATTCGTACACAAAAATCTTTCAATGTATTGAATAGTTCTAGCCCTTGCTTCTTTATCACAAGCATCATTTATGCTTGTTTGCCTCTTTCCTTTGCCCACTTTAATGCTTGCTTCTGGTTTCTTAAAAAAAAGTAAATCCAAGGGGCCCTTAACTCTCTTGGCAGCAGCATTACAATTTGAGGCTTCACTTGAAGCTGTCTCACTCCTTTTCCCATTCTTAATGTGTTGAATTTCTTGCACCTCTTCTAACATATCATCATCTTCATGTATATCAACACTATATGCATCCTTTTCAGCCAGCTTTCGCACATAAGCATCTTTCATCATCTTCTTTATTTCGGGTGAAATTTTTCTACAAGGACCCACATCCCCCTTCAACCCAATATGGTGTCTTTTGGCTCTTGTGATGCCACCCGTTGTAACTTCCCCACAAAAATCACATGTTACATATCTCTTATTATTAATATCTTTTAAACTATTCCACTGCCACGCCATATCAAGATTTTCACCAGTGGGTTTTACTAATCCGCAAGAAGCCACGGAAGCTGGGCTGTTTTGTTGGATATTTTGAGATGCCATGACCAGAAAACAACGGGGGTTGAAGAAAAACAGAGGCAAAAGGCAAAAACATACCAGAACAGTGGCAAAACAGAAGGGAGAAAACAGAGGGCCTTCAATGGAGTGGCTGTTGCGTCTCAAACCAGAAAATGATGAAGGAAAAAAATTGTTCTCAAGCTAGAACACTTGCAAACCAGAAGACAGAACAGTTGCGAACCAGAAACAGGGGCTGTGCTTTGCAGAAACAGGGGCTGTGCGTTGCAGAAACAGGGGCTGAGTGCGTTGCAGAAACAGGGACTGAGTGTGTTGTTCATCTTCAACATCAATCTCCAGCAACTTCAATAGAACAACATGCTTGTGGAAAGAGGAGGAAAGAAGACATGGAAAGAGGAGGAAAGAAGACGAGAGAAAGAAGACGTGGAAAGAGGAGGAAAGAAGACGTGGAAAGAGAGGAGGGAAAGAAGAGACACGTTTTCCCTCTTCTTTCAGAAAAAAATAAAAAAAATGCAAGTAAATACCTGTTTTACCCCTCATTAATCCAGCTGTCCTTTTGTTTCCCATTTTACCCTTAATTGATATCCAAATTTCCAAAACGATGCCCCCGTGTTTTATTTCCTCCCCGATCTCTGAAACTCAACCTCCCGTCCCTGTAGCGGTGCGATAGCATGGGAATAGCTGTCGTCCGCCACCGCCGCTACTGTCCGCCACCGTCCGCTACCGGAAACTGTAGCGTTGCGGTGCAGAGTTGCGTCTGGGTGCCGCAACCCGCACCAGATCCGCAATCTTGCGCGATAGCGCCGCTATTGCAATCATAGGTTAGTAGATCCTGGGAGCTCGGTAGACATCATATTTTGGGATTCATTCAGGATAATGGATTTAGATTTTGATCAGCTAGAGCCATGTGGAGCTGATTTGTTAGCCTTCACAAGAGATAAAATTAAGCCATTAGGGTACATGCCATTAAGGTTAACATCAGGCAAGGCGCCTACATATAAGACAGTGACTTTGTCATTTGCTGTCGTAGATTTGGGGTCCGAATACAACATTATTTTACGAAGACCATTTATGAAGAAGTTCAAGATTTTCTTGTCAATAGATTAGTTGGCCATGAAATTCGTGGCTACAGTACGGGCGGATCAGGTGGTTGCTCGAAGTGTTTATAACATGAATTTAAGGATTCCACAAGAAAACAAGAAAGAAAAAGTAGAAAAAGGGAGAAATTCGACTAGAAGGAATCCAAATGGTGGAGCAAAAAGAGCAAGCAAGTAAGAAAGAAGAGCTGCGAGTAATGATAGTGGGGATGGATCCTCGAATTGAAAGTAAGGGAGAAAGACCAGAACGCGCTGGTATGATGGTGGAAGTTCAGCTAGGAGCATCAAAGGAGCAAATTACAAAAGTAGGTTCCGAGTTGGAACATGAGGTAGCAGAGGAGTTGAAAGAATTTTTGAAAAAGAATGCAAACTTGTTTGCTTGAAAACCTTCTGACATGCCCGGGATGGATCCGGCTTTATCTTGCCACCGGTTGGCAATAATACCAGGCTCGAAGCCAGTTGCCCAAAAGACAAAGAGGTTTTGCTTGGAAAGGAAGAAAGCGATTGAGGAAAAGACAAAAGAATTGTTGGAAGATGTGTTTATTAGAGAGATAAAGTACGTAACATGGCTAGCCAACCCGGTTTTAATTAGGAAACCAGATGGTAGATAGAGGATGTGTACTGATTATACAGATTTAAATAAAGCCTATCCCAAGGACCCATTTCCACTTCCGAGTATTGATCATCTAGTGGATAGCGCAACCGGGTATAAGGTTTTGTCGTTCATGGATGCATATTCCGGATACAATCAGATACCGTTGTGGAAGGAAGAATAAGAAAAATGGCCCTCATAACTGAGGATGCAGTGTATTGTTACAATGTGATGTCATTTGGGTTAAAGAATACAAGAGCTACTTATATGAGAATGATGAATAAAGTATTTAAGGAGTAGATGGGCAAGATATTGGAGGTTTACATGGATGATATTATTGTGAACTCGAAGACGGTAAAACACATTTGGTGGACTTGCAAGAAGTTTTTGAGCAGGTCAGAATAAGCATAATATGTTGTTGAATCTAACTAAGCGTGATTTTGGAGTGCCAGCGGGAAAGTTTTTAGGATTTTCACTAACAAAAAAGGGGATTGAGGCTAACCCAGATAAATGCAGAGCTGTGCTAGAAATGCAGAGCTCAGAAAACATTAGGGAGGTCCAGAAGTTGAATGGGCGAGTAACGACGTTATCTAGATTCTTGGCAAAGTCAGCACACATTTCTTTACCATTGTTTCAATTGTTAAAGAAGGGAAGTAATTTTGTCTGGACAGAAGAATGCGAAGCTGCTTTTCAACATTTTAAGAGAATTTTAGCTTCACCTCCAATTTTAAGCAAGTCGAAACCAGGTGAAGTATTATTTTTGTATTTGTCTGTTTCACAGGAAGCAATTAGCTCGGCTCTTATCCGAGAAGAAGAAGATGGCAAGTAAAAATCAGTGTACTTTATAAGTAAGCTACTGCAAGGTGCTAAGGTGCGTTATCAGCATGTAGAAAAGGTGGCGTTTGCATTATTAATTACAGCGAGGAGGCTTCGTCCTTATTTTCAATGTCACCAGATAATAGTTAGAACCAATCAGTCAATCAAGCAAATGTTGCATAAACCAGATCTTGCAGGTCGGATGGTAGCATGGGCAGTAGAATTATCCGAATTTGGCATCAGTTTTGAAGCACACACGACAATAAAAGCACAAGCTTTGGGAGATTTTGTGGTGGAAATGACGCATCCCAGAAGTACAAATGTAGATAGTTGGTGGAAGTTATTTATAGACGAGTCATCCAATAAAAGAGGAAGTGGAGTGGGGATTATAATAGAGAACCCGGAGGCGATAACCATAGAACATTCATTGACGTTGGAGTTTCCTACAAGTAATAACCAAGCAGAGTATGAGACAATGACTGCTGGGTTAGTTCAAGCAAGAGAGCACGGAGCAGAATGTCTAGAAGTTTATAGTGATTCACAGTTGGCGACATCACAGATAAGTGGAGTTTACCAAGCGAGAGGGGAAATCATGACCAAATATTTGGCAAGAGTGCAAGAGTTGATGAAGGAGTTTAAAGAAGCCCGAGTAGAGCACATCCAGAGAAATGATAATGTCCGAACAGATGTTTTGTCAAAATTGGAAAGTACTAAAGCCACAAGAAATTTAAGGACAATTATACATCAGAGCATCCGGGCTCCGAGTGTCGTGTGGGTAGTGGAAGAAGGAGATTGGAGGAACCCAATTCACGATTTTTTTGGAAAAAGAAGAAGAACCGAAAGATAAGATGGAAGCCAATAGATTGAGAAGAAAGATTGCATGGTTCGTGCTGATAGAAGGGCAGTTGTATAGGAGGGGGTTTAACTCGCCTCTGCTAAAATGTATAGCTCCACCGGATATCGAATATGTTCTCGAAGAAATCCATGAGGGTATCAATGGACATCATCTTGGAGGGAAGTCTTTAGTGCGGAAAGCTATCCGAGCAGGCTATTTTTGGCCAATGATGGGGGAAGACGCAAAAAGGCATGAACAAAGGTGTGAACAATGCCAGAAGTTTTCTGATGTATATAAAGCTCCTCCAGAAGAGTTGTTTACAATTTCTTCCCCATGTGCCTTTTTTAAATGGGGAATGGACCTTTTAGGTCCATTTCCCAAATTAGCTGGGGGAGTTAAGTATTTGATTGTGGCAGCAGATTACTTTACAAAGTGGATAGAGGCAGAACCCGTTGCAAGTATCACTACTCGGAAAGTCCAGAAGTTCTTTATTGGGAAGATAGTTTGTAGGTTTGGCATACCAGCAATAATTATTACTGACAATGGGACTCAGTTCATAGACAAAAAGTTTAGATAGGTGGTGGCCGACTTAGGAGTGAAGCATCATTTTGCAGTAGTGGAACATCTACAGACGAATGGGCAGGTGGAGTCAGCCAATAAAATTTTGACAAATGGTTTGAAAAGGAGAGTGGAAGGGTGTAAAGGAAATTGGGTGGAGGAGTTAGATAATGTGTTATGGGGATACAGAACATCAATACAGTTTAGTATTCAAGAAACTCCATTTAAGATGACTTACAGGTTTAATGCAATGTTACCAGTAGAGGTCTGAGAACCGTCATGGAGAAGAAAAATAATACAAGAGCAAAAAGAGGAAGAGAATAATGAAATGATGAAGATTGATTTACATTTGTTAGAAGAAGAAATAGAGAAGACAACAATGGCGGAGATGGCATCCAAGCAGCGAGCAGCAACAAGGTACAATCGGAGGGTAGTAAAAAGATCATTTGAAGTTGGAGATCTGGTGCTCAGGCGGGCAGATATAGGAAACAAAAATGCTGGAGATGGCAAGTTGGCAGCAAAATGGGAAGGTCCATATAGAGTAACGACTTGCACTCATACAGGAGCTTATCAGTTGGAGCATTTGGATGGGAGACCAATTCCAAGGCATTGGAATGCTGACAAGTTGAGGAGGTATTTCAGCTAGGGAACTCGTTTTAAGTAGATGTAGGTTGTCGACATTTAAAATTTCAGTAATTTGTTTTTTAAAGTTTTCTTTAGGAAGTTTACTACCTATAGTACTTTTATTTGTAATCTTTGAATTCGGTAAATGAAAGCGAGTCTCGACAACAGATTATGGTCTAAGGAGAATTTAAAGTCCCTTGCCGCCAGAATTGACCGCTTAGGCACCCGTCCAATTCCAACTCGGAAACGGGAAAACATAAAGTCCCTTGCCAACAGAATTGGCCTTTTGGGCACCCGTCCAAATTCCAACTCGAAATCGGGAAAAGATAAAGTTCCTTGGCGTCTTGGGCACTCGTCCAATCCAACTCAGAAATGGGAAACATTAAATCCTTTGTCGCCAGAATTGAACGGTTGGAAATTTTCCCAGTCTTTATGAGGAGAAGGGAAAGATAAAATATTGCGAGCAACTGAGTACGAGTATACTCGCCAGTCAAAAATTAAAATTACTAAGTTTATGAAAAACCCGTATATTTTTTACTCGCAAGTTATAGATGTTAGCAAGAAATATTCTCAAGTTACATGCGTTCGGAAAAATGGATATTTTTTACTCGCCAGTTAAAGATAGTCGTAAGTGATTGCTCCCAGTGAAGAGCGTGTGGGTAAAGTTATATTCCTACATATAAAGTTTACTCGTCAAATTAGAGGAGTGGATATTTCCAAGTTACATATAAAAGATAAAACCAATATATTTATAGAATGGGTATAGTAATAAGTAAACAGTAGCCATAAGAGCATAGCAATTGTCAATAGTTAACTTCAAGTGCCAAAAGAGTACAAACAAACGAAGGAAAAAGGGACATAACAACACAAAAGAAATACATTTCAAAGTGGCATCCCACCCCTTCAAGTTTCTTTATGAACATCCGAAGTATTCTCGGAGGCAGTAGTATTGGGATCCGGGTTCAAACTGACATATTTAGAAGGGCAGGTCGCAATGACAACAATCTGACCTTCTTCGCCATGTGTACACAACTGGCCATCCTTGACGAAATTGAAAGTTTCAATTTTATATAGGTCACGAAGAGAAGCTTCCGGGTTGAAGAAACCAACCTGGTCTATTACCCATTAACGAATTTGGTGACCGTAAGCTTCAAATTTTGAATCCATTTTGACAACAGCTTGTTCTAAGTCGGAAACTTTCTTTTTTAAACCATCTACTTCAAGCTCCAGCTCAGCTACCCGGAAGTCAGAATCTTCAAAATTCTTTTTCAAATGATCACGTTCTTTGGTTAACTCTGAGTAATCTTTTTATACAACTTCCAATTCATCCTCTGATGTTTTGGCAGCTTCTTCAGCAACAGTGACTGCTTTTTCGGTTTCCTTAAGCTTAACTTGGAAACCATGAGCAACGAACTCGGCAGCTTCAGCTCATTTGATGAGACGTTCTTGTTCAGCAGTGTAGTTGTTTTTGAAAGATGCAAATATTTGAGTTCTGTGAGAAGATGTTGGCGTTCAGCCAAAGCCAAAAGAGCCATTTCAAAATAGTGTGCTTCTCAGAGGTCATTGTCTCGAAGAGCAGTAAAATTGGAGATAAGCTGCTATAAGGAAACCTTATCCCATTTTTCACGAAGTCTTGCAGTAAAACAAGGCTGCAATTTATTCATAAATGGGGGACCTGAAGACTGCGTAGCAATGGCAGAAGACGGAGGAGTCAAAGGCCTATCAGCAGTGGTGGAATCTAGGTTTTGTTCATTAATCCTAACCCGTTTCCTTTGTCGGAGCTCGCCAGAGTCAACTGGTGCTTCTACATCTACCATAATAGTATCACCGAAAACAGAGCCCATAGTAGAAGTAGCCGGGATAGGAGAAGGAGTAGGAGTTGCAGAAGCAGAAGGAGTGTCAGTCTGAGCTCCTTTCTTTTTCATTCGGTCAAAAAACTGAGGACCCATAAATTTATCTAAAAAAAAAGAGAGGGCAGAGTTAGACATTGAAAATATAAATAACATGGAAGGATGTGTTAATTTACTTACTAAGTTTCTTGCGAATCCACTCGGAGGAATCCTTATTTTCTAAAATGGAGCGAGGTGAAATAGAAGCATTTTGCTTGGTTAGTTGAGCTGCTAGATCTTTAAACCAAGTATAGGTTTCTAACTCTTCATTAGTTAGGTTCTTTGAGTTAGTCAAAAACACTTTGGTCGTAGGGGTGTAATGAGCTCGGTTCCAAGATAATGGGAACCGAGGAAGTCCATCCTGATCCAAAAAGAAAGCTGTAGGTGGTGCTGATTGAGAAGAAGAAGAAGAGGCAGAAGGTGTAGAAGGAAGAGCTTCAGGTATGCCAATCTTGAAATAGTATTCTTTGAAATGTTTCCAGTTGTCTTCATATATAGTACACCACCTAAGACCTGGACGGGCTTTCAAGGATACCCAACTATAATGGGTACTACCATTCTCTATGGCGTTTCAGAACACAGCAAAAAGACAGAAAAAGATCCGAAAAGAATAAGCAAATCCATAGGCTATGCAAATTATTTTGAAAGTATGTAGAAAGCACCAACTGTTAGGATGAAGTTGAGAAGGAGCGACTTCGAGATGGTTCAAGATATCCATTTGAAACTCGGTAAAAGGTAAGGCAATTTTAAGCTGAGAAAATAAACATTTATAGATAAAAAAGAAAGAGTTATCACCTTGCCCAGAGGGAGAATAAACTCGCTCATTTTCTCTGGGTACAGTAACCCGGAAGGAAGTAATAATAGAATCAAGAAATAGAGGTACTGACTGTAAGGCAACATGGAGAACACTCGGATTGTTTTCATAAGTGGAACGAAGTCCTAAGGCTTCTGCGTCAACTCACTCTAAACCCGCCACAGTAGAAGGGAGCGCAAAGCGAGAAGCCGGAAGCGAACGATAGGGACGATTCCTCGTCATGTGCCTGGACGGAAAGACACTGTTAAAATCTAATTCAGTAAAGGAAATAACAGCTAATATGTTATTTGAGGATGGCTATGGACGTAAAATTACCCTAATCCGTCCAGAACTCGGTAAAGGAGATTCAGAGGCTCTAAAAGGAGTGAAGTTATGATGGTAAGGAGAATAACTTTCAGGCAAACAAGGGGGTGGTGACTCCAAAGGGTTTATTTCAGAGATAACATTACAAGAAATATCTATAGGATTCATAATAGTAACATTGTAGAAGATAAACATGCAAAGAGTTCAGCAAGTAAAGATTAGAAAGAATGAGAAAGAGTAATAAACTTACTTGTAAGGAGATTGATGGAGATGGCAAATAAGAACAACCGCTTGGCAGAAAAACCAGCAAGAAAGTATAGAAGAAAGAAAGAGGGGGAATATGGAATGCTTAGAAGAGAGGAAAAAGAAGATGAAAAGATGATTCTGAGAGTGTGATGAAAGTGAAAATGAAGAGGGATGGATGGGTAATAAAACGAATAGTGAAAAGGTACTAAAAGATAACTGGCGTTTTGAATTTTGAAATAAATGATTGATAGATGTCAAATCGCACCGTTTCGAAAATCAAGAACAATAAGAGAAGGACAGTTGGCAAGCGTGGGATGAGTAGGCAGGAAGCATTTAATATGGATAGTGATAAAGTAAGAATAGATAAGACAACTTGTAGATAATGACAACCTGTATCATTAACTCGAAGTAGAATAGACATCATGCTCTGAGCTGGGGTGGGCTTAATGTTCCGGGTTTGTAGTTCTCCCATGTCCATATGGAACTTACATCCGAGTTAAGCTATAACACCAAGGTGCCTTAATTAAGACAGGAACCCGGATAATTTGCCTAGCCGGGTGTAAGACCCACATGTTAGTGGCCTTCTTGGGCCCTACTATGATCCCATAGTGGGTTATCTATAACTACTCACGTTCATATTAACCGTATGACATAGAACATATATATATAAGGGGAAAACCCCATATGGAGGACACACTAGAAAACATACAGAATACCCATTAATGTTTGTCTAGAACACTACTAAAGGAGATAATGGACAATCCTTTTTTGACAGAATAAAGTGTTGTAGTGGTGGATAAAGCTCATGAAAGATCAATTTCAACTGACATTTTGCTTGGACTACTCAAAAAGATTCAACAGTGCCAACCACATTTTCGATTGATTATTGCATTTGCTTTTATTGAAGCGAAATCTGTGTTTGACTTCTAAATGAGAAAAAACGTCAAAAAAATGCAATCTTATTAGTTAAGGGCGGACGATTCAATGTACAAATTAATCATGCTAAGGAACCTATCCATAAGCGAGAGCCCGCATGAGATGTTCAGCGCATGTGATGTTCTAGTGTTCTTACTGCCCAAGATTATAATGATTTTGCTGCTTAGTTACTCACTAAAGAAGTACAAACTGATGGAAAACCTTTTATAAGTTTTATTGTTTTACCTATATAATCAAGACTCCCTTGAGATGAACACGAGTTAGAGTTTTCCCCAACTTCTAAAGAAAAGAGTAGAGTCATAATTTCTATTGTATAGAAGAACCGTAACTTATGTTGGCAGGCATTGTCTATGTTGTTGATAATAGATTCTGAATGCAGCTGCTCAACAATTAAATTTTTGATATTGAAAATCTAGTTGTAGCACCAATATCTATGGCTTCTACTACACTAAGAGTTGGTAAAGTTAGATGAGTTTGACTAGTAAAGTATTACATATATAAAAGAATATTTTCTTAACCACAAGTCTAATGAGGGAATTTCAGAGATATAGCGATCATATCATGTCTCTTGAGTAATAAGTTAAAGGCCTTAGGAATCGACAATATCTTAGGCTTTGGCAACAATGTATGCTACCAGAAAGAACAACCATATCTGCTCCATGAACTCATTGTTAGCAATGCAAAGGAGATTTTTTGTTTTTTAGTGAAGTGGGAGCTATATCATCAAGTTTCAAGCAATGGAACCCTGGCTGGAGTTTTGTGACTGCCCCCAACAAGTTTCATCCTTCTCCTCAAGGACAATGTTAAACATTTAGGGCGGTATTTAGGAACCCCTATTTAGGGGAGCAGGTTAGAAGAAATAATTAACCCAAAAAACTATGTGGGCCAACTTCTTTTAGTTAGGCCTATTTAGTTCCTACACAAGGAGTTAGTAAGGGTAGTAAAGAAAATCCCAATATAATGAGTTACTAAGGTCATTGCGATAATAAATAGGCTTGACGAAATTCATGGATGTTGTTAGTCAATTACTAAGAAGACATGTAAGGTTAGAGACTACGATTTCTCTAGAGGTAGTGTGAATTATGATAGAGATTTTTTTTATTTTTTATTTTTATTTTTTTATTTTTTTATTTTTTTTGTAATTTTCTACCTCATTTATCAGCAAAGGTGGAGTCAGGAAATTGTTCGAGAAGGGGCAAAGTAAGAAAATTTCACACAAAGTATTTAACATGTTAATGGGTCAGTACTAATCATATTTGAACAAATCCCTAAATTTTCTTCGCACATAAGAATGAGAGTTGGAAGGTTGCGCTTGAGGGGGTCAATTTATGCTACACTACTTTTCTTTCAAGTCTAAACCAGATCAAAAATAAAGGTTTGTACTAACTTAAAGAAAAGGGGCGCACGCCCACCCTAACGCCTCCTTGACTTCTCCACCAATGCTTATAAGAAAATTCATCTATTATCGAAGTGGAGGAATTTATCAATAAAGATTCAATCAACATTCAACATATACTATGTATTAATCCAATTCCCAAATCTTGACAACAAAGATTCAAACTCAATTCTTCAGCCATTTTCTATCAGAGCTGTAGGTAGTTCCTAAGACAGAAATTAGAATAAGAACCAAAACAATGAAGGTACCTGTGAGACAGATTGAAGTTTCCCATCTTGTATGGGGTAAGAAGAGGAATGATAGTACCTTCTTCAGCCATTTTTCTGCAATTTTTTTATTTTCTCCTTTCTCCTTTCTTTTTTATATAAAATTTCTCCTTGCCCTGTCTTTTTCTCTTTTTGATTTTGTGAAAATGATCCAGATTCATTTGAGTATTTATTAATAAAAGGCATTTGGAACTAGAATGTTATATGTTTGTTGAGGACTTTAATTTTTGTGTTAGAACTTTTATTTTATTTTGTAACCAATATATTAATGTTTATTTACAAAAATTATATCAATGTTTTAAATAATTGAAGGACTAATTTTTGTCATGAATTCTTTGGAAAACTAATGTGGTGATAAAGTAATATTTGAAAGACTAATTTCATGATAAAAATATTTTAAGCATTAGTGTGGCGATACCCTAATCTTTTGCGAATCAGGTAGAGGGTTTACACCTTTTCAAAATAACAAAATGAAGTTTTGAATATATTAAAAATTTTTAAAGTAATAAATACCATTTTTATAGACTAAGTCCAAAGATTGTTAATAATATTTATTAGAAGAATATAAAAGCAAATTATTCATTTAATAATTTATATTAATATTTGAAATAATTAGGAAAATACTTGATGAATTTAAGAGATACATCTATGATTTTTTAACAGCTACGATGTCATTGAATCTTCACAGGGATAAATTTTCACATTCTTTAATGGTACATATTATTTCGACGGAATTTATCTGTGGGTGAACATAGTTTTTCTAGCAATTTTTGTAGTTATGATTTCACGTATGTGTATGTTTTTATAATTGAAATTAGTATAGTAGATACAGGATGACTAAAAATTATCATTCCTAAAATAATATAGAATTCCTAAAATATATATAGACCAGAATTTAATGACACAAAAACAAAGAATATTAAATACTTTGTAAAAAAAATATTAAATACTCAATAACCGTCATTTGTAGAGGGCCTTTTAGCAAGGTCCTAATCAATTTTTTTTTTTGACACAGAATGAAAGGAAAAACAAAGGCAAGAAAGAAATAAAATAAACTAACCACAAAGACTAGGCCACTGAGTTCCCATGAAGTCACTCTCTAATCGATGCATGCACTCTTGAGGGGGAAGATCCAATAGCTGAACATTCCAAGAGAAGTTCCCTTCATGATGGATAAGCGGCTAGCCAATCGGCCACTGCATTCCCTTCACAAGGGATATGAGAAATAGTAACATTCCAATTCTTGGCCAGAAATTCCTTGACGCGACTAATCAAAGACGAAGATGGGTGTGAATGACTACATCCCTTAAGGACCAGCTGTTGAGCCATATGAGAGTCTCCTTCTATCCACACATTTCTAAAACCTTTGCTCCAAGCTACCTCTAGACCAACCAATAAGGCCCATAATTTTGCGTTCAAAGCCGTTCCACTTGTTAGTATATGGGTGTCCTAGAGACAATCTTTTGATTAAATAAAGGACACTAGATGTAGAACTTTGTTTGTCGCAAATAAATGAAAGCACTATTTATTCAGTTTCATAGTGTGTCTCGATATTATTGTTAATATTATATGAACGAACTGGATAAACCCCTTGGAATAAAACAGGTATCTCTTGAGTATCTGTAATGAGATCATGATCATGAGGATTCAAGGATATCGCATGTCTATTCCTAATTATATGTTCCTAGTCTAGAGACACTGAGTTTGGGGATCAGTAATCTCGGGTAAGACTAGTACGACTTATCTACTTGTATATGGATACAAGGTAAAGACCTCATGAGCTATAGATATGGAGATATCTTAGCTAAAGTCGTGGGTGGACCTATAAGAGTATAGCTCGCACTGAACAGACCCAAAAAGAGACTCTATGAGGAAATCTCACAGATAGTGTCATTAGAGTAATCTCTTTATGTTTGGGTATGTCTTTCCTTAGACCAGAAGTTATTACTTAGACTGTGTTCTTTAAGGCATGTTTTGATTGTATGCCTCATCTGCCTAAAACATGGAGACTCATAGGTATACTGTTGGGCGTGTCCTTAAAGGGCATAGGGCTAGGGTAATAAGCTGAAGGAATTCGTCAAATCTCTGTGAGAGATTAGGTTATCTGTAAACCGGAGAAATTGGGATGACAATTACAGGGACTCAGGAATCTATGCATAGTAAAAGAGATCATGAGATGATCTGCCTTTAGAGTCAGTAAATTGAAGATTCCCTATTTCGAATAAAGCTTACCCTAAACCGCAGGGGTTGATACATTTCCTTACCCTAGGTTAATGGGAAGATAACCGAGACGAAGGGAAATACATACGGTAACCAAATATGTGCAATAGGATGATCAAGTCATTAATCTGACTAGTTCTGGGGCAACAAAGCATTGCTAGTGTTTGTGTTGTCATTAATTGGGTTGTGGGCTTGTTGGGCCCAAGCCCAGTTATGTCAGAAGCTAAGTTGGACCTAATGGGTCACACACTAACACCTTGTAGTCATGATGAACTAGCTTTAAAGGTATTGGGCCTAATAATGGTTGTTAGTCCAAAAAGCTGTTTGGAAGCCCACCTAAATTGGGGGAGGGCGCATGGAGCTTAGTAATGGGCTTGGATAGTCCAAGCCATTACTAATTAATTTAATTAGTTAAATTAATAATCAAATATTTGAATTTTGAATTTTGAGTTTGAAATTTGAATTTTGAAATTTGAATTTGGAATTTGAATTTTGAAATTTGAATTTGGAATTTGAATTTTGAAATTTGAATTTTGAATTTGAAATTTGAAATTTTGAATTTTGAATTTGAATGTTTTAACATTTGAATTCAAGTGTTTGAATTCGAATTTGAATTGGCTATGAAAAGTTGTTTCATAACAAAAGGATAAGATATAATCTTATTGGGACAAATTCCTTGTATCAAGAGGAGATCTTTGGAGATCACCATGGGCTGTTTGGGGCGCATATTTTAAGTGATAAGGATGTCATCTTGTCATTTAAACAAAGCTCCAATCAGATTTGGTAGTTGAGAGAATAAGTGAGTGAGTTGGTTCAAATTTTGAATGCAACTACTCAACATATTTGGACCCTTTTTGGGCTGAATTATGCGCATGGAATAGGTAACTATATGATAGTTTTTAAATCAAAGTTTGAATAGGTTTGAACTTAGTTTCATGAGGATAAGATTGGAGGTTGTTGGCTAGATTTGTTTTGCAACAACTCCACCTTATCCTCCTTGATCCCATGCGCCACTTTCAAATGAGTTTGAAAGGATAATTTAATTTAATTATCTCACTCTCTTCTTCCTCTTGTGCGCACAACACAAGACAAGTTCCTCTCCTTAGGGTTTTGAGAAAAGCTAGCCTACACTCATTCATCTCATGCACCATTCTGTAGGGTAGTTCACTACACCTTTCCAAACAGAGTACCTAGCCTCCACCTTCACCAATTGGGCGCATAGCAAGCCTCATTGTGGTGATCATCTGGTGGCTTTCAAGAAGGCGTTCTTGCATCATAGACGAACGGTAGTGTGGATCACCATTAGAGGGTTTGAACCCTCTAGACCTGACAACTGATCTCCCTGACTGATCAGGCCAAAATAAGGTAACATCATGTTGTCCTAAAGCATGAATCTTGTGTGCATGTATGTTTCCGCGGTAAAATTTTTTGTTTTTCCACCTTACATGCACCGACCTTCAAGGCCAGTTTACTTTCAAGTGGTATCAGAGTCCGGTTGCTTTACCATCGGCGGGTGATGGTACCTTGTTTGTGAAAAGAGTTTTTTCACGGTCAAAATATTTAAAAGGTTAAAGTTTAATTCTGCATATGGATTTTGAATCACAAATCCTTTAAGGTGTTAAAGTTTTTTGTTTTTTTGAACATGTAAATTTGATTCTGTGTTCATAAAACATTATGCATCATGGTTTAGTTTCTTTTTCTTTATGTAAGTCTTAAAAGGAACACCCTTTTTGAAAGGGTAGATTCGGCCATGGAGGGTACTAAGAGTACCTTGAATGTTTTCTTATTTTTCTCCATGAATTGTGTCATGTTTATATGCATGAAATTTTGTGACAAAATCTATCATATAGTCACCTATATGATTCGGCGATGAAGGGTTGATGGCTACATGCATGTTTTAATTTTGTTTTCTTTGAGAAAGAATTAACAAAATTTGAATTAAAAATTGTTTTAAAATTTGGCCAACTAGAGAAATTTAAGAATATGAATCTTGATATTATTTTGATGTTTAAATGCTAAATATCAAAATATATGTGAAAATATTATGTGATAATATAATGTTTGTGTTTGCAAGTTTTGATCCTTTCAGGTACAAACAGGAAGGGGATGGTCATGGTGCCCGGATTTAAAATTTTTAAATTTTAAATTAATGTGTAATTGCGCCTTTTAATTTACAAGTGTATTTGTAATTTAATTTTTGTAATTTTGTCCCTCCAAAGATGTTTTAGGAGTTTCTTTAATTATGTGTAATTAGAGAATTAGGCTAGTGGCGTATAGACGACAAGCGGCCGTTGCTTAAAGAAGCAAAATGGACAAAAGCGCGAGCACCATGACTATCTCAATATAAACTGTTTATATGCATGTATGATTAGAACGTCTAGTATGCCAGAATTGGGCAAACCGCGTTTTGTATGGTTATTATGTTTGTCCAATAGCGACTAGTGTAAACCGATAGATGTTTGACATAGGTTACGACTAGCATGATAGCTTACAACATGCGTTTGATGAGACCTAATTCCTAAAATAAAAGGAACCTTTAAAAGGAATAAATAATTAAGCGTATGATTACCTCCCACCACCAATGCTACTCAAAACTCTTCTACATAGTGGTGCTCCACAACTCAGTTTGGACCCACTATTTCGTTGAGCTAGAGTAGTGTTTGAAGTGTAAGACACTTAGGGTGCTGATTTAATGCTTAACTAAGACATAAGTTGCAGGCACAGCCGGGCTTATGTGCTTAGGGTAATGGTGCTAGGTTGGTTGCATGAGATGCACCACTAAGTGACAAAGAGTTGTCAACCTAATGTTAAGAGAGGGTATGAGATATTGTTGATAAAGATCAACCCATTATTTAAATTAATCTTGCGGACTCAGACAGAGATTAAAATAAATAATCACACTCTTAATCCCACTAAGGTAAAATCTAAAAGTAGATTAACCCTAAGTCAAGTAGTAAGGGTCATTGGCTTAGATAAAATAGTGGGAGGGGCAAATTATTTAAAGTCTTTAATAATTTGCTTTTAACTACATAACCGTATATTAACTAAAACTATCTTTACATCTTTTTCTGCTTATAGTATGACTAATCTACTGTCACTGCATTCAATACTCGATACGAATAAATTGACCGGTTCAAATTTTATGGACTTGTATCGGAACCTAAGAATTGTTCTAAGGGCCGAAAAGATTGCCTGCGTTTTAGATGCTGTAATACCCGTAGCTCCAAGGGAAGGGGAATAAGGGTTTGCGGAATTTGATTTCGTAACCCATCAACAGCACTTGGATGACAATGTGATGGCAGTATGCATTATGTTGGCATCCATGTCGCCTGAACTGCAAAAGCAGCATGAGCATATGGATGCTCCCTCTATTATCATGCATCTCAGGCTATGGGTAAGGGCAAGGAGCCTGCAAAAGGCAACTCCCTTAAGCCCAAAGGAAAACCCAATAAGAAAAGGGAAAAAAGAAAGGTAAGGGAGCACCCAAGGACAAAAGCGATGCTGTGTGTTTCCATTGTGGCAAATATGGCCATTGGAAAAGGAATTGTCCAGACTACCTGAAGAGTGTGAAGGAGCATGGTGATGCTTTAATCTCAGGTATTCACATGATTGAGATAAATTGTTCTTATGCTAATCCGACTTCATAAGGTATTGGATACCGGTTATGGTTCTTATAATCTGCAATGTGTTACAGGTGCTTAGAAATAACCTAGAAGATTGGAGAAGAACGAGGTGGAACCCCGCGCAGGTGATGAAGCAAGAGTTGCTGCTCATACTGGTGGAGATACCGACCTCATTAGCCTACGGGCACTTTATTGCATTTGAATAATTGTCTTTAAGTTCCTGGCATTTCTGGAAATATTATTTCTTGTTTAGAACAAGATGGTTTTGCTTTAACTATTAAGGATGATACATTTTCTATCATTTTGAATGATATTGTTTTGGTACGCTTCTTTGATTAATGGCTTGTATGTTTTGGAAATGGGAACTAAAGTGCTCAATGTAGATGTGAAATGACCTATGATAGATAATCAATCCTATCTTTGGCACTATAGACTAGGGCACATAAATGAAACAAGATTGTCTAGGATGCATAGAGATGGATACCTGGACTCCAAGGATTTGGAATCCCGTGGACAATATGAATCTTGTCTAGCTGGGAAAATGATTCGTCAATGCCCAAAGGGCTTGAGATTCATAGGGTTAGTGAGTTATTAGAACTCATTCACTGTGATTTATGTGGCCCGATGTATATTATGGCTAGAGGAGGAAACTCCTATTTCATTTACTGATGAAGTAGAGAAACGGTGTGGCAAGATGGTTAAGTCATTGCGATCAGATCGTGATGGTGAATATTTGAGCCATGAGTTTTGGGATTATCAGAGA